>JAVJIF010007005.1:130000-214548 GCA_038442645.1 Agave tequilana | reverse complement strand
TTCGTGGTGGTGTTTATTGATGACAAACTAATTTACTCAAGAAGCACAGAAGAACATGAAAAGCACTTAAGGATAATATTACAACTATTGAGGGAGAAATAACTTTATACAAAATTTAGAAGTGTGAGTTCTGGCTGGAAAAGTTAGATTCCTTGGTCACATCATAAATAGGAAGGAATATCAATAGATCCCGCAAAAATTGAGGCAATTAAGGATTGGTCTCGACCTACCAATGTCACGAAAGTGCGAAGCTTCTTAGGGTTGGCTGGGTATTATCGGAGATTCGTAGAAGGATTTTCCAAAATAGCAGTACCATTATCACAGTTAACCAAAAAATGTAGGATCTATATTCAAGCAATACAAACACTAGAGGGGGGGTGAATAGTGTTTATAAACAATTTAATGAAACTACTTGCAGGAAATGAAAATTCACAAGACAAAACTCAGAAAATACAAACGCAAAGACAAGAGATTTATCATGGTTCGGTCCTTGTGACCTATGTCCAGTCCCCAAGCAATCCGCTTGATATTTTCCTTTCCTGATTTGGATACACCCAAACCAATACCTTGTACACCACTTGACAAAACACCCCTTGCCAATGTGTACAACTCCTCTTACAACCAAGAGAACAAACACCTTGTACAACTTCTCTTCTACACCAAGAAGACGCCCTTGTATAATTCTCCTCTTTGAATGATTAAAACTGATCCTATAAGCCTTGAATCTGAATGTGCTTGTGGACAAGGTCTCTTAGGTGGACTTTCAAAAAACTTCACAATAGAGTAAATTGGTGAAGAAACAGAAAGTGGAAACAGGTTTTCAGAAAAACAGAATTTTGAAGAGAGTTTTTAGGCTGAAAACTTGAGATTTGAATTGGTGAATTGATCCTAGGACAACATCCCTATTTATAACTGAAATCTATAGTCAGTTAGAGAAATTATCAATTCAAATTTGAAATTTAAAACGTTGAATAAAACACAGAAATCACCAACTGCACAACAGTCAGAAACTGTTATTAGTCGACTAGGGTAGGAGAGTTAGTCGACTAGAAGAGCCAAATTTTCAAAGGTTAGTCGACTAATATGGAAGGCAAATCGACTATAATGACTGATACGGATACCAAGTTTCTGGAAAACTGTTTTTAGTCGACTACATAGGCAAGATTAGTCGACTATATCAAGAGCTAGTCGACTATAATTTAGGGAAGTCGACTAATTCTGATGCCAGACAAAAAACAGAGAGTTGGGATATTTTTTTTTAGAAGAACTTAGTTGACTGGTGAATTTCTCAAGTCGACTATGGGTTAGGTTAGTCGACTATACTTAGAGGTCAAGTCGACTATATAGGTATTTGTGTGTGTGTTCAAGGCTTTTAACAATTATTCTAAAAATACACAAAAATACTCAAAATCTTCAACTGAGGTTGAGTAATCATAACTCTGTATAAATGCTTGAGATAAAACTCTAAATGCATCTATATCACTTTGTTATCCATCATCAAAATCTTTCAGTCTTATAGGCTTCAACATTCTCCCCCTTTTTGATGATGACACCTGTGTATTTGAAAACTCCCCCTGCAGTAAACAGGTTATAATAAATAGATATGTAACAAGTCAAGTGTGCTTGTTCTCCCCTGCATAAAGTATAAAAATATTTCCATGGAACCCTGCATTGCCATATCACAATATTGCCAAAAATGTATCATATACATATATCCATTGCCATAACACACATATGTCATATATCCATTGCCATAACACACATATGTCAACACAGAAGTTTTCTCCCCCTTTGTCATTAACAAAAGAGAAATAGCATAGATCATCAAAGATACATGAACAACCATTGTTTCCATAATTAAGTACAAATTAAAAGAGTCTTAAAAAGAAAAATACATAAAGATGCAAGAACTTCAAAAAACAAAACACGTAGCAAAGCCAACTCCATAATCATCAAATGTCGGATTCGGGAGGAGGTGGTGGTGGAAAATGGGTCTTGAGGATATTCAGAATTTTCGTTTGAGTGGATGCAAACGAGTCCATCTTTAGGTACATATGCTCAAAATGAGTCATCAGTAAAGATTGATTTTCGAGCAATGCATTCTGAGAGTCCTGAATGAATTGTTGTTTGGCGTGCAAAGATTCTATCTCAACGAAAGAGAGTTGTAGAAGGCATCTGCATATGAAGGAGGTGGTTGGGATGAAGGGGTTCAGTGAAAGGAGGTTGAGTAGAGGAAGAAGGAGCTTGAGTTGAACTTTGTGGAGGAGGAGAGGGTGGTTGTGGTGGAGGATGAGGAAAATCGTGAAGTTTCAAACGGTGAAGAACGACACGATCAAAAGGTTCGAAGACTTTGATAACACTCGTTTCGGAAGCAAGATCTATGTGAAATTTCTGAAACACGTGTGATAAAAAGGTTCCATATGGAAGGAAGGAGGTATGATCCTTAACAAGAGTATCAAAGATAATCTTTGCCTAATTGACTTCTAGTCCAGCCATGATGGCATAGACACAAGTGGTTAAATCACGGGAATAATAATTATAACTCCCGGTTTTAAGGCAAATATTATAGGTAAGGATACGACCTATAAGACGGGGAATGAGTTTCAATTTATTGTTAGACATAGGTAATCCTTGACCTGGAAGAAATATATTTGATAAGACCTCCGCATCATCCATATTAATGTCATTAATAGAGAGGCCATGATAAGGAATTGAAAAGATACGACCTATGAATTTAGGGGATAACTTGATATTGATACCTTTAACCATAGAATATATATGAACATCATCCTTATTGTCTTCATAAGTTAAATTGGTATAAAACAAGTGAATCAAGAAAGGATAATAGCCTTGCCTAGAATCAGTAGAGAACAAATGATAAAGACCACAATTTTGTAAATATGAGACAATATTATAGTCATTAAAGTCCTCATATTTAACAAACCTATCAGTTAAAATTTCTAAGGAGGAAATTCTAAGGAAGTCATCTTCTAGGGCAGGATTTTTCAGAAAAACCCTGAAATCACCTTGAGATGAGAGAAGATGGAGTAAATTTGGTTTTCTTAGAACTAGACATGATTAGAACTCAAATTAAGGAAGATAAAGAAAGAATTGATAGTAGAAGACTGAGATTGAAACAATTTTACCAAGGAATTGAAGGAAGAAGGAGATGGGTTCACAGCTGCAACTGATCCCTATAGTCGACTGGTTCCAGCGGCTGGAGAGAGAAACAGGTGAAAAAATTAGGGTTTTTATTAGGGTAAAGGGTAGAATATAGAAGTAAAAATCAAATCAACGGTTAGGATCAAAAAGAGAGTTAGATCGGATCTAGATTTAATGAAATGGGTCAGGTTTTGAAAGTTAAAAACCAATAACAGAACACAGTTTTTCACAGGGTTAGTCAACTTGGTGTTTGTGACTAGTCGACTAATCAATTTAATAGTCGACTAGTTTGTCAATATAGTCGACTAACTCTAAATAGATCAAAAAATCCATGTTTCTGTTAGATGCAATTTAGTCGACTGGGTCACTGTTAAGTCGACTAGGTGTTCAATAAGTCGACTAATAGGTCTTGATAAGTCGACAAATTGTTGAAAAATGCCTTAAAATAATTTTGAAAAAATATTCAAAGATCAGAAATATTGCAAATACCCAAATCTCTTCGAAATCTCATAAAAATATCTTCTTTAAGAGGTTTTGTAAAAATATCTGCAATTTGATTATCAGTTGATATAAATTTAGAGAAATATCACCTTTTAAAGCATGATCACGTAGAAAATGATGTCTAATATCAATATGCTTAGTACGTGAATGATGAACTGAATTTTAAGATAAGTTAATAGCACTGGTATTATCACACATAATAGGTGAGTTTGTGATAAACATGCCATAATCAAGTAAGGTTTTTTTCATCCATAAAATTTGAGCACATGCAATACTAGCAGTGAAATATTCTGCTTCGGTTGTTGATAATGATACAGAATTTACTTTTTACTGAACCATGATACTAGTGAATGTCCCAAAAAGTGATAACTATCACTTGTACTCTTCCGATCAGATTTACATCCAGCAAAATCAGCATCGCTATATGATAGTAAATCATATGTGCTTGATTTTGGATAAAATAAGCCATAATTGATTGTGTTATTAATATATCGAAAATCCTTTTCACTGCTTTAAGATGTAATTCCTTAGGATTTGATTGATATCTAGCACATAAGCAAACACTGAACATAATATCAGGTCTACTTGAAGTAATATATAGTAAAGAACCGATCATACCTCGATATAGTTTCTGATCAACATTCTTACCATTTTCATCTTTGTCTAGGAATGAATTAGTACTCATGGGAGTATTCTTATGACAAGAATTTTTCATACCAAATCTTTTCAGAAGTTCCTTTGCATACTTGCACTGGGAAATGAAGATTCCATCATTCATTTGCTTTATTTGCAGACCGAGAAAGTAAGTAAGTTCGCCCATGTGGCTCATCTCAAATTCACTCTGCATAGTCTTAGAAAATTCTTGACAAAGATTATCTTTAGTAAATCCAAATAAATATCATTAACATATATTTGAATAATTAAGATATCGTTATTAACATGTTTAATAAGAGAGTTGTATCTGCTCTTCCCATCTTAAAATAGAATTTAAAAGAAAACTTTTTAATCTATCATACCAAGCACGAGGTGCTTGTTTTAAACCATATAAAGCTTTCTTAAGTTTAAAAACATGGTTTGAAAATTTTCATGTTCAAAACCCGGAGGTTGTTCAACATAAATAGTTTCCTTAATAAAACCATTTAAAAAGGCACTTTTAACATCCATTTGATAAAGTTTGAAATTCATAAAGCAAGAAAAAAGCAAGTAAAATACGAATTGATTCAAGCCTAACTACTGGTGCATAAGTTTCATCAAAATCAATACATTCTTCTTGATTGTATCCTTGTGCTACAACCTTGCTTTGTTCTTAATAACTTGACCTGATTCATCAAGTTTGTTCTTAAAGACCCATCTGCTACCGATGACTCGATGATCAGTAGGACGTTGCACAAGATCCAAACATCATTTCTGACAAATTGATTCAACTCTTCTTGCATTGCAATTGTCCAAAAATCATCTGCATATGCTTCTTTGATATTCTTCGGTTCAATGACTGATATGAAAGCAATTTGTGTCATGAGTTCAACTTAGATCTCGTCTGAACGCCTTGATTTATATCTCCAATAACCAAATCATGTGGATAATTCCTTACTTCAACATATGGTTTAGGTAACTCGGTAGGAGTCTCATCAACATTAGAAATGTTAGTATCATCAGAAGATATAACAGTATTATCAATAGGAGTATCTATGATATGATCATCATCATGTGGAGAAGTATTAGAAATAGGTTTAGTCAAGGATTCATCAATTTAACATGTAATGATTCTTCAATAGTAAATGTTTTCTTATTAAATATTCTATATGCTTTACTTTGAGTAGAGTATCCAACAAAAATACCTTCATTGGATCTAGCATCAAATTTTTCTAAAGCATCTCTTGTATTTAAGATAAAACGTTTACATCCAAAAATCTTGAAGTAAGAAACTTTTAGAATCCTGTTATAAAACAATTCATAAGATGTTTTATTTAAAATAGGTCGAATAAGCACACGATTTAAAGCATAACATGCAGTAGCAATAGCTTCAGCCCAAAAATATTTTGGTAAATGACTGTCCATAAGCATAGTTCTAGCACATTCTTGCAAGGTCCTATTCTTTCTCTCCACAACACCATTTTGAGGAGATGCTCTAGGAAATGCAAAGTTATGTGTAATACCATACTTATCACAGAAATATGCAAAAGATTCATTTTCAAATTCTCCTCCATGATCACTTCGAATAGTGACTATGTTTAGAGACTTTTGATTTTGAATTCTTTTACAAAAACTCGAAAACTCATCAAACGTATCATTTTTATTTTTTAGAAAAATTACCCATGAAAAACATGAATAATCATCAACAATAACAAAAACATACCTACTTTTGTTTAAAGAAGCAACACGAGTAGGACCAAATAAATCCAAATGCAAAAGTTCTAAAGGTCTATTGGTAGAAAACTAAATCTTTAGATTTAAAAGATGATTTAACTTGTTTTCCTAATTGACAAGAATCACAAAAATAATCCTTTTTAAAAGCTATTTTTGGAAGACCTTTACTAAATCAAATTTAGAAATCTTAAAAATTGTTTTCATATTCAAATGACCAAATCTTTTATGCCATAAAAAATAATCATTATTAGAAGCAAGTAAACATAAGTTATCATTAGATGATATACAGGTTATTGATAACTCATAAATATTATTGTTACGAAAACCTTTAAACAAAATATCTTTCATGTTAGTATCATATATAAGACATGCATCTTTTTCAAAAACAATTTTATAACCCTTATCACATAACTGACTAATACTTAATAGATTGTGTTTTAAACCTCTTACCAAAAGAACATTTTCAATGAGGGGTTTTGAAATGTTACCAACCATGCCGGTACCAATAACCTTCCTTTGTTGTTGTCTCCAAATATTACTGTACCTCCCTTTTTGATTTGAACGGAAGACAGTAGTTGAATGTGTCCGGTCATGTGTTTCGAACACCCACTATCAAGTATGTACTTTTCTTTATAAGGTACCTATAAGATAAAACAATTTGTATGGTACCCATCATGATAGGGTCCGAAAAAGATTAGCCTTTAGAAACTCAAATCCAATTGGAATTTAGTTTCCATTTGTTAGTATAAACATAATTATCAGAATTACACACATCATTTATATAAGATGCAATATAAGCATTTTTATCAACATTATTTAGATTTTTAGGAACCCATATATATTTGCATCTAATTCTTTTTGAAATAGTATTTCTTTTCACAAAAGAATTATATGGATTATTATTATAAAGATGTGTAGATTTTACAAAATAAGTTTTTGAAAATCCAAGACCAACATGAGTAGGTTTGTAAATCTTATCTTTCGAAAAACTAAGACCAAAATGATTATTTGACATCTTTTGATAAGATAATAAATCATTTAAATTCTCTTTTCCTTTATTAAATTTAGTCACATTTTTCAAAAGATCTTCATACTTAATTTTGAAACTAGTTATTTCTTTATCTAAAATAGTAATTCTAGAATTTAAAGAAATAGTTTCCTTTTTAAGCAAAGAATTCTCTTTTAAGAAATTTTCATTATCCCTTTTTAAAGATGAAATAACTTTTTCAAACCATCTTTTTGAGAATTTAAAGAAGATGTTTGAGAAACAAAAATTGCATTTGCATTGTTGAGTCTTTCATTTTCCTTTGTTAAAACTTTATTTTTAATCTTTTCATTTTTGAAATTATTAAAAAGTTCGTTAAAAGCTTCTAGTAATTCATCATAATCTTGTACCTCATCTTCTTGGGCCATGAAGAAGATATTGGCGGTTTCAGTGGCTTCTTCTTCGTCAGAGGAAGATGAGTGGCTATCATCCCAAGTTGCTTGGAAGGCTTTCTTCTTCTTATTGAACTTATTGAAATTCTTGAAGTATCCTTTTGATTTCATCAATGGGCAATCCTTCTTTATGTGACCTGGTTTGTTACACTTAAAACAAATAGGATTATCATTAGTATCTTTATTCTTTTTAAACTTTCCTTGTTTTAAGAACCTTTTGAATTTTTTTGAAAGCATCGCCATGTCCTCTTCATCGTCATCTGAATTGTCCATATCTGAGGTTGTATGGAAGGCAAGTACTTTCTTCTTGGATTGAAGTTGTTGTTCGTCCTTCTTTCTATCTTCGAGTTGTACTTCATATGCCATTAGATTACCAATAAGGTTTTCTAATGACATTGTTGAGAGATCATTTGCTTCTTCTATTGCAGTAGTCTTCTTCTCCCAATCTGGTGTGAGTGCTCGAAGGATCTTACGAACTTTTTCGACTTGGGTGTATTCCTTTCCAAGGGATGCTAAGGAATTGGTTATGTCAGTGAATCTTGTAACCATTTCTGAGATGGTTTCATTCTCCTTAACCATTTCTGAGATGGTTTCATTCTCCTTCATTTTGAATAGTTCAAACCTGTGGATAAGAAAAGAAATCTTAAATTCTTTAACCTTATTTGTGCCTTCATGTGTTACCTGAAGAGTGTGCCATATTTGATTTGTAGAAGTGACTGTTGACACACGGTTAAATTCTTCTTTGGTTAAGGCACAGAATAAAGCATTCATCGCTTTGGCGTCAAGGTTCGCATTCTTTTTTTGACCATCACTCCAAGCGTTGTAGTTGGTTGTCGGTTTGGTGTACGGTGCTTCTACAATGTTCAAAATTCGTAGTTGAGCGATTGCAAGTAGATCTTCATTCTACACTTCTAATAGTTGTAGTTGGATCCGTCAAATAGCGGTGGACGTTGTATAGAATGTCCTTCTTTGAATTGTGATGAAGGAAACTCCGTTGCCATCCTTACTCTGATACCAAATGTAGGATCTATATTCAAGCAACACAAATACTAGAGGGGGGTGAACAGTGTTTATAAACAATTTAAATGAAACTACTTGCAGGAAATGAAAATTTACAAGACAAAACTCAGAAAAATGCAAACGCAAAGACAAGAGATTTATCCTGGTTCGGTCCTTGTGACCTACGTCCAGTCCCCAGCAATTCGCTTGAGATTTTCCTTTCCTGATTTGGATACACCCAAAACCAATACCTTGTACACCACTTGAAAAAACACCCTTTGCCAAATGTGTACAACTCCTCTTACAACCAAGAGAACAAACACCTTGTATAACTTTTCTTCTACACCAAGAAGACGCCCTTGTACAATGCTCCTCTTTGAATGATTATAATTGATCCTATAAGTCTTGAATCTGAATGTGCTTGTGGACAAGGTCTCTTATAGGTGGACTTTCAGAAATCTTCACAATAGAGTAGGAATGGTGAAGAACCAGAAAGTGGAAACAGGTTTTCAGAAAAACAGAATTTTGAAGAGAGTTTTTAGGCTGAAAACTTGAGATTTGAATTGGTGAATTGATCCTAGGACAACATCCCTATTTATAGCTAAAATCTATAGTCAGTTAGAGAAGTTATCAATTCAAATTTGAAATTTAAAACGTTAGATAAAACACCAGAAATCACCAACTGCAACACAGTCAGAAACTGTTATTAGTCGACTAGGGTAGGAGAGTTAGTCGACTAGAAGAGCCAAATTTTCAAAGGTTAGTCGACTAATATGGAAGGCAAGTCGACTATAATTAGACTGATACGGATACCAAGTTTTTAGAAAATTGTTTTTAGTCGACTACATAGGCAAGGTTAGTCGACTATATCAAGAGCTAGTCGACTATACTTTAGGGGAAGTCGACTAATTCTGATGCCAGACAAAAAACAGAGAGTTGGGATATTTTTTTAGAAGAACTTAGTCGACTGGTGAATTTCTCAAGTCGACTATGGGTTAGGTTAGTCGACTATACTTAGAGGTTAAGTCGACTATATAGGTATTTGTGTGTGTGTTCAAGGCTTTTAACAATTATTCTAAAATACACAAAAATACTCAAAATCTTCAACTGAGGTTGAGTAATCATAACTCTGTATAAATGCTTGAGATAAAGCTCCAAATGCATCTATATCACTTTGTTATCCATCATCAAAATCTTTCAGTCTTGTAGGCTTCAACAAAAAAGGCCTCAAATTCTATTGGGGAGATAGTCAGGATAAAAGTTTTTAAGAATTGAAGGATAAACTAACATCGGCTCCAATCTTAGCCATGCCCTCTGGGACTAAAAGTTATGTTATATACAGTGATGCGTCAAAGTCGGGCTGGGGTGTGTATTGATGCAACATGGGAGAGTAATCACATATGCTTCCAGGCAGCTTAGGAACTATGAGAAAAACTACCCAACCCATGATCTTGAGCTGACTGCAGTTATATTTGCCTTAAAAATATGGTGACACTTTCTTTATAGAGTGACATGTAATATATATACAGATCATAAGAACCTAAAATACATCTTTACCCAAAAAGAATTGAATATGCGTCAAAGAAGATGGTTGGAGTTAATGAAAGACTATGATTTGACCATTCACTATCACCCTGGAAAGGCCAATGTGGTGGCTGATGCTCTTAGTAGGAAGTCTGAAGGATCCTTAGCTGTATTGTTAACCCAACAAATTGGTCTGTTAAAAGAGATAGAGAAGATGCAACTTGATGTTCTAATAAGAGAACCCAGGAGGGAGATTGGTCAGGTAAATCAAGTCAGCATTAGCTTCGACCTCTATGAAGAAATCAAAGAAGCACAACAAGGATGATCAGGTAGCTAAAAATATAGAAAGGTTGAAAAGAGGTGAAACTTAAGATTTTATCATTGTAAGAGACTTACTGAGAAAGGGGAGCCGGATATATATACCTCCAGATTTTGGGCTCAAGGAGCGAATTATGACTGAAGCTCATTGCACCCCTTATACAGCACATCCCGGAACAACTAAAATGTATCAGGATCTGCGAATAAATTTTGGTGGGAAGGAATGAAGAAGGACATAGCTAAATTTGAACAAAGATGTCTGATATGCCAACAAGTCAAGGCTGAACATAAGAAGCCTCCGGGACTCCTCATGCCCTTGCAAGTCCCCGAATAGAAGTGGAGCAATATTACTATGGATTTTGTGACAGGACTCCATAAATCTCCTCAAGGATATGATGCCATATGGGTGATAGTCGACCGACTCACAAATTCCGCTCATTTCCTACCCATTCGAGTAAACTATTCGATGGATAAGATAGCCCAAATCTACCTCCAAGAGATAGTCCGAATTCATGGAGTGCCTTGTTGGTCCCGAGATGATGCCAATTGTGGATCTAATATACAAAGTCAACACATATACTAAACAAAGGATGATTAGAGTAAAGAAATAAAGCACTTGCAATAAGGAAAATAAATCACAGAAAAGTTAAGCAAACGCAAACACGAGTGATTATCCTGGTTCGGTCCTCGTGACTTACATCCAGTCCCCAAACCACCCGCTTGAGATTTTCCTTTATCCTTGACTTTGTACACCCAAAATCAACACCTTGCACACCACTTGACAAATCTCCTTTGCCAAATGTGTACAACTCCTCTTACAACCAAGAGAACAAAACACCTTGTACAACTTCTCTTCTATACCAAGAAGACGCTCTTGTACAATGCTTCCTTTGAGTGATTACAACCTTTCCTATAAGCCTTAATTCAATATGTGATCGTGGACAAGGACTATTATAGGTTTACTTTTATAAATCTTCACTTTGGAGTAGGAATTTGGTGAAGAAATAGAAAGTGGGAACAGTTTTCAGAGAACCAGAATTTTGGCAAGATTTTTAGTCAGAAAACTATATGTTTGAATTGGTGTTTGAACCCTAAGATAACAACCCTATTTATAGTTGAACTCTATGGTTAGTTAGGGTAGTTATTAGGTCCAATTTGAATGTTTAAACGTTGGATAACGTTGAAGGAAACACCAGAAAACAGAAACTGTCCAACAGTCAGAAACTGCCATTAGTCGACTTGGGATATGGGTTAGTCGACTAGGGTAGGCAAATTTCACTGGGTTAGTCGACTATAGAAAAGACCAAGTCGACTAGGTCAAGTTGAAATCAATAGGCAAGTTTCTGGAAACTGAACCAAGTCGACCAGAACTATATTATAAGTCGACTAGGCCATCTATTAGTCGACTAGAAGGATGGTATAAGTCGACTACAATACTTATTAGTCAACTATATAAACTGTTAAGTCGACTAACAGTGACAAACAGAGAGTTGGGATCTTTAAGGACAAAAAGCTGGTCGACTACATAAAAAAGGCAAGTCGACTATACTATGTATAAGTCGACTATAATAGGCTATAGTCGACCAAAAGGCTATGATGTGTGTGTGTGTGTGTCAAAGCTTTTAACATGCTATCAACAATTACAATACACATCATTATCAACTCTCTTTGGCAAGTCTTTGTAGGTTCACCTAGAGGGGGGTGAATAGGTGATGGCTAATCTAATGGTCACTAAATGACAAATAATGCGGAATTAAAAACTATAATGACCTAAACTAAATTCTTACACTAAACACTACGTATAACACAAGAGTGTTGCCGAATTCCCATGAAGGGCTCTGGGCAAACTCCTCTAGATTCCCCTGGATATGGGTTGAGGTGCCGCGTTGGCTCTCTTGGTTAAATACAAGTGTTAGCAAACAACCCAAGCAAGTATATATCAATATAAGCACACAATATATCAAGCATGTAAAGATAAGACAAGTAATAGCATGCAAGATATAAACAAGAGACAAAGAGAGAGAGAGAGTGAGCAATCGCAAAACAAAGGATTTGTTTCAAGATTCGAGCACACTTGCTCTACATCCCCGCCTTTGACACACGAAGGATTTTCACTATAATCGATCCCACTGGATCACTCGGTGCCGCAACACCTACAACGAGTTCCCACTAGAACTCCTTGGACTCTCTCGTCCGTACACACTGCAAGCCCACCGGCTCGCCGAGGCCCCACCTCAAACAAGAGTTCACACACGAACTTGAAACAATCACGAACGCACTCGTCCGCCTCCTCAAGAAACAAAGTAGAACTCTTGGTGATCTAAACACTTTGATCACCAATAAAAACTCTCACTACAACACTCCTATAAGATGAATAGTAATGGATAGCTCAAGTGTTTGTGTGAGAAAAACAAGGATGGAAGAGGTGGAGGAAAACTCAAAGAAATTCTCTTTTACACTCTTGATAAAACTCCCTTTTGATTGGAAGTATTAGCTCTCAATTTAGTGGAGAAAACTCTTTTAATGGAGTGGGAAAAACTGGCTCAAAGTCCACTAAAAATCTTAGAGAAAAACAATGGCCAAACCCTCAAACTTATAGGGCTAGAAAAACTAGCCGTTGGGGTCTGTCAGGCCTGTCGGTCGACCGCCCGGCCGACCGGCCAACGGTCATATTTCAGACCGTTTGAGCCATCGGTCGACCGGGCGGTTGACCGAGCCAGGATACAGAGAGCAAACTCTCTGTCCGGTCGACCGTGCGGTCGACCGGGGCCTTTCCAGAGAGCAGAGCTCTCTGGACGGTCGATCGGGTCGGTCGGCCGGCCCTCCTGCAGAACTGGCATGCACGTCCGTGCACGTCGGTCGACCGGGTCGGTCGACCGGCCATAGCCAGATCAGAAAACTGTTAAGGGATTTAAAACTTGGTCTTTTGGCTCACATAAAAATCCCATAAATTCACAGAAAATCTACAAAAATAGTTTTACCAATATACTATAATAAACAAACATGCTTGCACAAATCAAGACATGTTACAAATGTTTTGGACTATTTTTGTAAGTTGAAAATATTGGTTCAAAACTAACATAGTATTTTCCAAAACTTGATTTTTCTAAAACTTGTTCTCCAAAACTTCACTAGAAACAAAATCAAGATATTTAAACTCTTTTTAAAGCATAGTGTGTATGGATATGATCCACTACACAAACATGGTGAAATATCTATGTTTTTGACATTAAGCTCTAAACATGGTTTTGGTTTAAAACATAATACTTGAATACCAAAAACCAAAACTATATTTTTCCAAAGTAAAAATTCTTTTCTAAAACAAACTAAATCAAGAGTGTGTGTGTATATGTATACTTGAGCAATCCACCAACTACTCTATCCTTTACATTTAACTAAAAATAAAATCTTATAAAACAAACCTAGACACAAGTCTTCATCTTCTTGAAGTCTTCACTTGAAGCCTTCTTGACTTGGTCCAAACACCGTGCTAGCTCCAAATCTTGACTTTAAATCCTTTGATGAAGCTATGCACCAACTAAGATCTTGATCATAAATCTGTCACTAATTAAATTTAAGATCATTAGTAAACATAACTACATGAGTTGATCATCATCAAAACTAGAGTGATGGGCTTTCGGGCCAACAATCTCCCCCTTTTTGATGATGACAAAACTCATGAAGTTATATATGCATGGATTAAAGTAAAGCTTCAAAGAAGCTCCCCTTAACTCATGCATCACAAATAAACAAATAAATATGCAATGTATGCTCATAAACATGTATGCAAATCAAGGAGATAAACATGCTAACAAGCATAAAACAAAATCACAAAATCTTTTTCTCCTATTTGCAAAACAAAACATATATGCATAAACAATCTTTTTCACAAAACATGCATATATCTCAAATACTTCTCCCCCTTTTTGTCAATCATCAACAAAGGGGTTAAAGTAAAAAAACAAAATTAAATAAATTTTTCTCCCTTTTTTATCCGAAACAAAGAACCAAAGAAGGGGTTAACCAAATCAATCAAGAAAGATTATATGCGATATACATTCATGAAGAGGAAGACGGTTAAGTAACTTCCCCACACATATACATTACATGAAAGAGGGATGACAAGCCCTAATTCACATAACGTATAATATGTAATGCATAAGAGGAGATGTGAAGCTCCCCCTACACACGTGTACCACATAAAGAAGAGTTGTCAACCTCCTCAATATACAATACACTCAACATGAATCTATATGTAGAAGAGATGTTAAGCTCTCCTTGCATATAGGCAATACAACTCAAAAATTTTGAATTTTTTCTTATAAAACAAAATTTTGAAATATCAAATAAACATAATTTTTTTTTTAATTTTGATACCAATTTTACAACATAATGATCAAATTTTTATTTTTCATAAGCTTATGCATTATGTTTAAAATATCAATTGAAAATAAAGGTTTGAATTAAGCTTAGCATAAACTTACTATGTGCTTTTAAACATGTAAAACAATTTTAACTCAAGCACAAATAACTCATATATATGTATGAAAAGTGAGTATACCAAATGAAATTGATACATACATATATAAGAAAACAAAATATGAGTATATACAAAAATAGAATCAAATTGATACCAATTGAAACGATTCAATGATGCCAATTGAAACAATAATAGGATCATGTGTATATCTCATAAACATTGAAGAATAATTAACTAGTTAAATTAGTTTTTGAAAAACTAGTTAAAGATCCTTCAAAACCATCAAATCATATGTTTTTTCATAAATCATACTAAATACACAAAATTTTACACTTATAGTCTATAAGCTCAAAAATATGTCCATGAAACTAAGTCATGACAAAAATAAAGTGTGAGTGTTCAAAAATCATGTAATTAGCATTTTCATGAAAATAATCATTGAAGCTCTAAAAATGTGAGTATCATTTTTTTTAAATCATAAAAAAAATTCATTTTTATCAAACAAACATGAAAATTCATTTTTCATTAAAACAAAACACACTTCTAGGTATATGTATGATTTATCCAATCCTAACAATACACATACATATCCCAAACTTAAAAGAGTCTATTAAAGGTATTTGCATGAAGGCAAGAGACTCAAAAAGGATATACATGTATATTTATTAGATTTGAATAAAAATTACATATACATAAAGTAAAAATACGAAATAGGCAAAACAAGTATAAATGAAAGAATCATCAAAACTAGGCTATACATGTGCATATAGTGGGTACAAATGAGCATGAAGTGCAAACATATATGAATCAATTTGTTCTCACTATTTGTACATGTATAAATACAAGTTTTGATAAAAACTACATTTAAGCATGTTTTTACCACATGAAGCACAAAAATAAATAAACATGAACATGTTATGAATATGATACATGTAAAAAGCATATACATAAAAAGTAGGAGTTTAGAGATTGTTACCAACTCCAAAGCTCCAAGCATGGTGGTCTTTCCCACCAAAACCTCCTTGATATCGGTGCTCCAAATATGTGTCCTTTTAATTCAAGTGCACCCACCATCAAGGCACCACATCTCTCACGTTTTGTGAGAGCCCTCACCTACATCAAAAACACACGGTGGGGGTTTTGGTACCCATTTTCTTTTGGTCCTTGGGGGTTAGCTTTGTAAGGTACCCAAAAATTTTATCATTAGCAAAATGAATATGATGTATCTTATCAAAACAAAATTTTGCTAAATGGCCTTTGCGGCCACAATGTGTACAAGTGTACACCTTATAATGCTTATGTGTATGAGTGTGATCATGATATGCAACATAAGCATGATGATGCGCATGAATGTGTGGAGTTTGTTTCTTTGAAAATAAAGACTCCAATTTAGAATGGTCAAAATCACATTTGCTCAAAGTTGAGCTTAAACAATCAATTTTATTTTTCAAAACATTTATCTCACTATCATTAATGGTGGCATGTAAAGCATGGTGAGATATAGAATCATTTTTCTTTTTCTTAGAAACTTTTTCTTTTTCATTTTCAACAATTTTTCTTTCAAAGAGTTGTTTTCTTGAAAAGCAATTTCTTTTTGTTTCTCCACCAAGATAATTTTATTTTTCAAATTTGTGTTTCCTTCACAAAGATCACTCAATTTGGAAAACAAGGAAACATTCTCATTTTTCAAAAGTTCATTCTCTTTTTCAATGCATGTAACCTTATTTTCTAATGAATCTTTTTCTTTAAGCATGCAATCAAAATTCTTTTTCAAATTTTTATTTTCTTTCTTAATCATGTCATATTTCTCTAGAAGTAATTGATAAAATGAAGTGAGCTCATCATATGACATGTCTTCATCATCTAACTCGGATTCGGTGTTTACCTCAAGGGGGTTATCCCCTTGGACCATATAGCACAAGTTGGAGGTGTTGCTTCCAAAGTCCGAATCGCTCCCCGCATAATATACATCTTTTTCGCCAAGGGAGGTGATGGTATTCCATACTACAAAAGCCGAGTCAATGTTAGAAACCCTAGAAAGATATTCATCATTTAGGGTACATTTCAAAGCATGAATGGCTTTTGAGTTAGCCTCAATATACTTGCTATCATTAACATATGAATCTTTAATTGTAGCAAGATAAACATGAATTCTTAGGCCTTTGAGGTACAAAGACATCTTAACCTTCTAAATTTGGATGTTAAGAATGTCAAACATGGGTGGTGACATGAAATCCATGGTGTGTGTACAAAATATTATGATTAGCCTAAAATGAGGATCTTTAACTCTAGGTTGTTAGACCCAAATTCAAAGCACTTGGCTTTGATACCAATTGTAGGTTCATCTAGAGGGGGGGGTGAATAGGTGATGGCTAATCTAATGGTCACTAAATAACAAATAATGCGGAATTATAAACTATAATGACCTAAACTAAATTCTTACACTAAACACTACGTATAACACAAGAGTGTTGCCGAATTCCCTATGAAGGGCTCTGGACAAACTCCTCTAGATTCCCCTGGATATGGGTTGAGGTGCGCGTTGGCTCTCTTGGTTAAATACAAGTGTTAGCAAACAACCCAAGCAAGTATATATCAATATAAGTACACAATATATCAAGCATGTAAAGATGAGACAAGTAATAGCATGCAAGATATAAACAAGAGACAAAGAGAGAGAGAGAGTGAGCAATCACAAACACAAGGGATTTGTTTCGAGGTTCGAGCACACTTGCTCTACATTCCGCCTTTGACACACGAAGGATTTCCACTATAATCGATCCCACCGGATCACTCGGTGCCGCAACACCTACAACGAGTTCCCACTAGAACTCCTTGGACTCTCTCGTCCGTACACATCGCAAGCCCACCGGCTCGCCGAGGCCGCACCTCAAATAAGAGTTCACACACGAACTCGAAACAACCGCGAACGCACTCGTCCGCCTCCTCAAGAAACAAAGTAGAACTCTTGGTGATCTAAACACTTTGATCACCAATAAAAACTCTCACTACAACACTCCTATAAGATGAATAGCAATGGATAGCTCAAGTGTTTGTGTGAGAAAAACAAGGATGGAAGAGGTGGAGGAAAACTCAAAGAAATTCTCTTTTACACTCTTGATAAAACTCCCCTTTTGATTGGAAGTATTAGCTCTCAATTTAGTGGAGAAAACTCTTTTAATGGAGTGGGAAAAACTGGCTCAAAGTCCACTAAAAATCTTAGAGAAAAACAATGGCCAAACCTTCAAATTTATAGGGTTAGAAAAACTAGCCGTTGGGGTCTGTCAGGCCTGTCGGTCGACCGCCCGGCTGACGGCCAACGGTCATATTTCAGACCGTTTGAGCCATCGGTCGACCGGCGGTCGACTGAGCCAGGATACAGAGAGCAAACTCTCTGTCCGGTCGACCGTGCGGTCGGCCGGGGCCTTTCCAGAGAGCAGAGCTCTCTGGACGGTCGACCGGTCGGTCGGCCGGCCCTCCTGCAGAACTGGCGTGCACGTCCGTGCACGTCGGTCGATCGGGTCGGTCCACCGGCCATAGCCAGATCAGAAAACTGTTAAGGGATTTAAAACTTGGTCTTTTGGCTCACATAAAAATCTCATAAATTCACAGAAAATCTACAAAAATAGTTTTACCAATATACTATAATAAACAAACATGCTTGCACAAAATCAAGACATGTTACAAATGTTTTGGACTATTTTTGTAAGTTGGAAATATTGGTTCAAAACTAACATAGTATTTTTCAAAACTTGATTTTTCTAAAACTTGTTCTCCAAAACTTCACTAGAAACAAAAACAAGATATTTAAACTCTTTTTAAAGCATAGTGTGTATGGATATTATCCACTACACAAACATGGTGAAATATCTATGTTTTTGACATTAAGCTCTAAACATGGTTTTGGTTTAAAACATAATACTTGAATACCAAAAACCAAAACTATATTTTTCCAAAGTAAAAATTCTTTTCTAAAACAAACTAAATCAAGAGTGTGTGTGTATATGTATACTTGAGCAATCCACCAACTACTCTATCCTTTACATTTAAACTAAAAACAAAATCTTATAAAACAAACCTAGACACAAGTCTTCATCTTCTTGAAGTCTTCACTTGAAGCCTTCTTGACTTGGTCCAAACACCGTGCTAGCTCCAAATCTTGACTTTAAATCCTTTGATGAAGCTATGCACCAACTAAGATCTTGATCATAAATCTATCACTAATTAAACACAAGATCATTAGTAAACATAACTACATGAGTTGATCATCATCAAAACTAGAGTGATGGGCTTTCGGGCCAACAATCTTGATCATGAAGAACTCTTGAATAGGCTTGTGATAGAGCTCCAAATGATATGGCTTCATAAGAGTCTCATCAAAAGCAAGTTCCAACATTCTCCCCATTTTTGATGATGACACTTTGTGTGCACAAATGCTCCCCCTGCAGAAAATAAGTTATATGTTCCCCCCTGCAGAAAATGGGTTATAACAAATATAGAAACACTTGTGTTCTCCCCCTGCAACAAATGGGTTATAACAGATATAGAAACACTTGTGTTCTCCCCCTGCAACAAATATATCATAACATGTATATATATGATAAATATTTGAAGTATTGTCCTTATCAAACTTCTTATGTGGTACCTGAAAGATAAACATTAGATGGTACCAATCATAAAAGTAAAGCATTAACCTTTAGGAGACCAAACCCAATTTGAATTTGGTTTCCATCTGTTAGTATACACATAATTGCATGAATTATATATATCATTTATGTATGATGCAATATAAGTATTTTTGTCAAAAATGCTTATGTTTTTAGGAATCCATATAAACTTATTCTTAATTCTTTTTGAACTATTATCAGACTTTCTTTTCACAAAAGAATTATATGGATTACTAATATGTAAAGATTTTTCAAAAAATCCAAGACCATAATGATTATGTGATATCTTTTGATATGATAACAAATCATTCAACTTTTCTTTTCCTTGATTAAACTTTGTCACATTTTTCAAAATCTCTTCATATTTCATTTTGAAAACTGACATGTCTTTATCTAACATAGAAATTCTTTCATTTATAGACACAGTTTCCTTTTTAAGCAAATATTTTCTTTTATAAAATTCACATTATCCTTTTTCAATGATGATATCACTTTTTCAAAATCATCTTTTTGAGAATTTATAGAAGAAACTTGTGAAACATAACATGAATTTTCTTTGAAAAGTTTTTCATTTTCCTTTGATAAAACTTTATTTTTCATTTTTTCATTCTTTAGATCATTGAATAATTCATGGAATGCATCTAAAAGTTTAGTATATTGTATCTCATCTTCTTCTAGTGCCATGTAACAGATGTTGGTATGTTCAGTGGTTTCTTCTTCGTCAGAAGAAGAGGAATCACAATTTTCCCATGATGCTTGCTAGTCTTTCTTCTTTCTGAACTTTTTGCTCTTGAATTTACCTTTAGTTTTGAGCAATAGGCAATCCTTCTTCATATGACCTGTTTTATTGCAATTAAAGCATTTAAATTTACCTTGCTTTAAGAATCTTCTGAATTTTCTTGAAAGCATTGCCATCTCCTCTTCATCGTCATCTGAATTATCCGTGTCTGAGGATGCATGGAAGGCAAGTTCTTTCTTCTTTGAGAGAGATTGTTGTTCATCCTTCTTTCTTTCTTCGAGTTGCACTTCATATGCCATTAGATTACCAATAAGGTTTTCTAACGATATTGTGGAGAGATCATTCGCTTCTTCGATTCCAGTTGTCTTCTTCTCCCAATCTAATGTGAGTGCACGAAGGATCTTGCGAACATTTTCTACTTGGGTGTATTGTTTTCCAAGGGATGCTAAGGAATTGATAATGTCGGTGAATGTTGTAACCATTTCTGAGATAGTTTCATTCTCCTTCATTTTGAATAGTTCAAACCTGTGGACAAGAATAGAAATTTTAGATTCCTTAACCTTATTTGTGCCTTCATGTGTTACCTGAAGAGTGTGCCATATTTGATTTGCAGAAGTGGCTGTTGACACACGCTTGAATTCTTCTTTAGTTAAGGCACAGAATAAAGCATTCATCGCTTTGGCGTTAAGGTTCGCATTCTTCTTTTGATCATCACTCCAAGCGTTGTAGTTGGTTGTTGGCTTGGTGTATGGTGCTTCTTGATTGGTCACTAATGTTGCACATTTATTATCATATTTCCATACTTATTATAAAATAAAATCTGCTTTGCCCTAATTAAATGTTTAATTTATTTGCAGGCCCATTCCTTAAGGAGATGAAGAGAAACAAGCCCAAAAGCCCACCAAATTCTGATTAATTCAGAATAAATTTGAAATGAAGAAATTAGGGCAAAATCTTGGCATATAAGGAAGGTTTAGAAGAATCCTCCCTGAATCAAGATGAAGAAATCAGGGCAAAATCTTGGCATATAAGGAAGGTTGAGAAGAATCCTCCCTGTGGGCAAAATCTTGGTATATAAGGAAGGTTGAGAAGAATCCTCCCTGAATCAAGCACAATCAAAGGCTGTTTTGTCAACTTTGAAGAAAAAAATAAGAAAATCAGAAGAAGATATGGGAAATACATCAGACCAGGAGATTCCCCCAATCTTCCTGGGATCTTCTCCTTTAGGTTTTTTTTTGCCTATAAATACTGGTTTTAGCTGAGCAAGGGGGAAGGCAGATTAGGATTTAGCCTAGTTTTTCATTTTGTAGTTTAGGTCATCAATCAAATTTTGGCGCCGTCGCCGGGGAGGGTAAAACGGTTTTTATTGAAATCTGAATTTTTCTTGAAATTTTTTAGAACTAAACGAATTTTCTTCTCTGTTGCAGGTTACAGGGCAAGCAAAGTAGGAAAATAAGTTTGCAGTGACATACAAGTGGTATTGGGCCTCTGCTCTAGAAAGCAGAGACCCATTGCCCTCTGAATTGCCGCGTTTCTACGGCAAAAGCCGCGGATCCGCGGCAATAAAGAGCTGACTACTAACAGGTTTTTGCAGGGCTGCTAGCTTTGCAAATTCTAGTTTGCTGCAATTATTTATTTCTTATATGCCATCACAAAAACCTGCTAATAATCAACAGTAAAATATTTATTGAAAAGATAAAAAATTGATTAGACATTTGCATTTTAGGCACGTGTCTTTTTAATTCCTTTATTTTTTACTGTTGAAGAGTGCTGGAGCAAGGTACGTATGCATTGCATTTAGCATAGGACTCACTTCTTGGTTGTTTATATCACTTTGAGTGAATCTTACATATCTTGTACACTTGCACAAAATTATTTTAAGGGCACTAACCTATAACAAGATAAGGTGGTGATTTAATCACCCTTCCTTAGCCCAAAAATCAGATTCCAAGCACTCACTAACCTAAGCCTAACTAAAATTGAGTAGACGTTGGCCCTAGGGACATCTCGGACTCAATTAGGAGATTATCCTAAGGGGAAAAAAATGTTAGAATTTGACTCCTGCAAAATCAGTGTCTAGGAAAGGGATTGAGGGCCGAAAGCTCGAAGGTTGGTGGTTATTTAATTAAGGAACGTCTTTGACGGAAAACCTCCCACCAACCTTGCCCTGACCTGGCTGATTAGCTTGTGGTCAAAGTCTACATTAGACCTCCCGTGGACAGTCTAATCAGTTAGGAGTCGTCTAGGTCATAGGTCTACCCTAACTTGTTAGAATTTTTTTCTTTTATTTGTTTGCTTATTTGTTTATTTTTCTTTGTTTATATTCTATTGTGTGATATGGACTATAATAATAATTTTTTCAACTACAATAATAATCCATATTACACACCGACTTCATTTTCGGATATTACCAACCCGACATATCATAACTTTGACCAACCTAGTGTGCCAGATTGGTCTTATCCGAATCAATATGACCCATACCTCCAATCTAATAACTATAATTTCCATAATGATTTCAATTCTTCACCGAGTCAGTGGGGATTCACCTCCCCCGAGCATAATTTCCAACCACCTTGCCCTCCTTCTCCACCCAGTCCACATTATGTTCAAGATTCATACTCAGTTCCACCCGTCCAAAATAGGAAACCATCAATTATGGAAATGAGTATGCGTGAGTCCAAACACAAATCCCAAAATCTGATGGACTCACAATTTCACTACCACTTCCAAGACAATTCTTCATCTTTTCATCAAAACAATGAACCTATCAACTATGAAAAGATGCTTGAAGCCATGACTCAGGCTCAAAACACTCGTAATCGTGACATAGATATGATGGTCGAATCTCTACGTTCCCACCGTCTTGATGTCACTAACTATTCTGTTAGAGCCGAAGAGTCATGTAGTTTTGGAAATCAAGATTCCATTTCAGCACAACCATTTGAACTTGCCCAAACTCCAAATGAAATTGATAATTTGGCAAGTTATCCTTTTCCTGAAATCGAATTTGAAAATGAATATGATCTTGAACCCCAACTTAGTGATTCAATTCTTCTTCCTGATTCAATAATGACTCCGGTATCTTTACCTGACTTCAATCTTTTCCCGGAGTCGACATTGGATCCTGTCCCAATTCATAATGAAATTGAATCACCCATCTTTGAGGATCATATTGAACTTGACCAATTATACACTTTTGAAGATCCTATTGACAAATTGGCAAGTTCTCCATTTTTTGATATTGAACTCAATGAGATATGTGACCTAGATTCTCAAATCAATGATCCAGTTCAACTTTCTGAATCAATCTTGACTCCCGTTTTGTTACCAAACTTGAGTAATATTTTAGAGTCAGTTTTGATTCCTCCACCTATCATTCCTGAACTGGAATCACCCATATTAGGTCACATTCCATTGTTGGAAAATACATGTGGACTGGAGTTTCAACTTCTTGACTTGGACCCAATTTCTGAACCTATTTCGACTTCTGAACCTTTACTTGACTTAAGTCACCTTCCTGAGTCGGTATTAGTTCCTGTCCTTCCTGAGTCCAAGTCAACTGTTCTATCATTTCATACTCCATTCTGGGACGAGGTGGTTGACAAATTTGACTCCGAAATTAGTTATGGAATATGAAAATTAGATGGGGTCAAATATTTAATAAAAATCCTTCATGGATATATCTTTTTAATGGGTTATATTAAAGATAGTGCTGGTGGGTTCCTTCGAGACCCAAGAAAGGTCGATTGGGCCGCGTTTCGTGGACCAATCAGACCACCACCGGAACCACCACCTTAAGGTAACCTTTTCCTTCCCTTTCTTCTTTTTCATGCATCTATGCATTAATTCATACATTGAGGACAATGCATGAGATAGGTGTGGGGGAGGGTCTAATATAACTTTTCTTTTTGTTTTAAAAAAAAAATTAACATTTTTCTTTACTAAATTAACATTTTTCTTTACTTTTAAAAACTTTTTGAAAAATAGAAACAATATTTTGACTTATTTTTGTAAGAAATTAAGTTAATTTTAAGGAATAGGAAAATCCAAATTAGGACTTCTTATACTTGGTCAAAATAAGATTATTTGTTTGATTTATAGAGTTAGGAAGATAATTTGTCAAAATAATTTAGTCTTGATCTTTACCTTGATGAAATATGCACACTTCATACACTTACACACTTAAGGTTCAAAAACAAAGATTCTTATGCCTTATAAAAAAAAAGAAAAAGAAAAAAACAGATAAACAAATCTAATTATTGATTAGCTAGGTGCTTTGGCCTAAGCAAGCCTTAGTATTTATGCGAAAGATGATTAGATAAGTTTGAAAATATATATATATATATATATATATATATATATATATATATATATATATATATATATATATATATATATATATATATATATATAAACATTCTCTGATTAAGCTGGGTATTTGTGCCTAATAAAGCATAAGTATTCACGCCTAAAAGGGGTTCATATAATAAAATCCTTAGTTTTGTGGCCTTATTTGCTCGAGTCCTTAAGTCCTTGGGGTGTTTTCTCACCTGGTGCCCTAAGACCGTTTGGTTTGGGAGTCATCGATTAAAGGCTCGTTACAGGGGCAGATTAGAAAGCCTATTAGAACTAAGGAATAATACCAAAAAAAAAATTATATATATATATATAATAATAAATGAGGCATAAGAGTTAGAGTTAAAGAATCCTTAGTCAAAATTTTCACAATCACAAAGTGCATATGACTTAGGGTAAAGTAATAGACCAGATGAGAAGTACAATTTGACTCCTTACTTCGATTGATAACAAATTTTTGAATAGAGATTAAGTTTAGGAATGAAAAATTCAATTTTCCTATAACTTATAGATTGCTTAAATCTTACAATTATATTTCAAATATTTTTCTCTTTCAAAATGCTTTTCGAAAATACTAACTCTTTGTTTCTCTTTCTTTATGAATTTTGTGGGTGTAATCCACTGAAAACCCTCACGAGACAAAACTCGTCCTCTAGGGGAAACCTAGAGGTTTAACGGCTTGTTGCACATGCTCAGTGCAATCGCGTGACCTGCGAAAGTGGTCTAATAATCCTTAGTATAGTTTAGTTGTTTTGCTCGAGGACGAGCAAAAGATAGGTATGGGGGTGTGATTGGTCACTAATGTTGCACATTTATTATCATATTTTCATACTTATTATAAAATAAAATCTGCTTTGCCCTAATTAAATGTTTAATTTATTTGCAGGCCCATTCCTTAAGGAGATGAAGAGAAACAAGCCCAAAAGCCCACCAAATTCTGATTAATTCAGAATAAATTTGAAATGAAGAAATCAGGGCAAAATCTTGGCATATAAGGAAGGTTTAGAAGAATCCTCCCTGAATCAAGATGAAGAAATCAGGGCAAAATCTTGGCATATAAGGAAGGTTGAGAAGAATCCTCCCTGTGGGCAAAATCTTGGTATATAAGGAAGGTTGAGAAGAATCCTCCCTGAATCAAGCACAATCAAAGGCTGTTTTGTCAACTTTTGAAGAAAAAAAATAAGAAAATCAGAAGAAGATACGGGAAATACATCAGACCAGGAGATTCCCCCAATCTTCCTGGGATCTTCTCCTTTAGGTTTTTTTTTGCCTATAAATACTGGTTTTAGCTGAGCAAGGGGGAAGGCAGATTAGGATTTAGCCTAGTTTTTCATTTCTTAGTTTAGGTTTTTGCTTTTCTTTTTCATGTAATTTAGTTTTCATTTATGTAATTCTGAGGAGATCAACTTTCATCGAAGAACAAGACTGAAGCTTGAGCTAAAAGTGACAATTGGTGTAAGGTTTTATTTCTTTTCTTCGATTGTTATGAAATCAAATCAATGCTATTTCCTTGTATGTTCTTTTTTAGTTCTCTTCTTCTTTTCTATTTTACCTTTCTTTTTGGTACAACTGTCTTCCAAGTGAGTCTAAAAGCATCGAAAGAGCCTTACCTTTGCGAGTGCCACCGATAGCTCATGACGATGGAATTGTGAGTCTCTCTGTATCATTTCATGCTTGCATATCTTGATGATGTAATGTGAAAGAGACCAACACTCGACTCTTATGGGCTATGCGCTAACTGCCTCCAATTCAAGGTAACATTGAAGCTAAGAACTCAAGGTAAGCTTTTGGTGAAAAGAAGGTAAATATTTGTTTTCTTTTCTTTTTCATTTCTGTAAATTAAATCACTACATCTTCCAACTCTATCATCTCCACTTCATTGTACTTAGTCGCTTTTCATCGTTTTCTGATTTTCCACCTTCTTCATCTTCCATTTTCTTTTAACTTTAAGATAACTTTCTTTTTCATTTTCATAACTAAAAACAGAGAAGAACCTTCGTTTTATTTTCTTAAAAGATTTCAATAAAGAACTGTAACGCTTCCATCGCAAACCCTCCTTGTGGATCACGACCCGCATAGCCACTTGCTATCGCGGTAGAATTGAGCACTTGCACATCTTTATTTTTAAGTTCTGTAATTCTGTATTTTGTGTGCAGGTTTTACCTCAATCACTTCTACAATGTTTCAAAGTTCATAGTTGAGCGATTACAAGTAGATCTTCATTCTACACTTTCAATAGTTGTAGTTAGATCCGTCAAATAGCGGTGGACGTTGTGTAGAATGTCCTTCTTTGAATTGTGACGAAGAGAACTCCGTGCCATCCTTGTAGATTGTTGACTGGGTATGCAGGGCTCTGATACCAATTGTTGGTTCCGAGATGATGCCAATTGTGGATCTAATATATAAAGTCAACACATATACTAAACAAAGGATGATTAGAGTTAAAGAAATAAAGTACTTGCAATAAGGAAAATAAATCACAGAAAAGTTAAGCAAACGCAAACACGAGTGATTTATCCTGGTTCGGTCCTCGTGACCTACATCCAGTCCCCAAGCCACCCGCTTGAGATTTTCCTTTATCCTTGACTTTGTACACCCAAAATCAACACCTTGCACACCACTTGACAAATCTCCTTTGCTAAATGTGTACAACTCCTCTTACAACCAAGAGAACAAAACACCTTGTACAACCTCTCTTCTACACCAAGAAGACGCTCTTGTACAATGCTTCCTTTGAGTGATTACAACCTTTCCTATAAGCATTGATTTAGTATGTGATCGTGGACAAGGGCTATTATAGGTTTATTTTCATAAATCTTTACTTTGGAGTAGGAATTTGGTGAAGAAAGAGAAAGTGGGAACAGTTTTCAGAGAACCAGAATTTTGGCAAGATTTTTGGTCAGAAAACGATATGTTTGAATTGGTGTTTGAACCTTAAGATAACAACCCTATTTATAGCTGAACTCTATGGCTAGTTAGGGTAGTTATTAGGTCCAATTTGAATGTTTAAACGTTGGATAAAGTTGAAGGAAACACCAGAAAACAGAAACTGTCCAACTGTCAGAAACTGCCATTAGTCGACTTGGGATATGGGTTAGTCGATTAGGGTAGGCAAATTTCACTGGGTTAGTCGACTATAGAAAAGACCAAGTCGACTAGGTCAAGTTGAAATCAATAGACAAGTTTTTGGAAACTGAACCAAGTCGACCAGAACTATATTATAAGTCGACTAGGCCATCTATTAGTCGACTAGAAGGATGGTATAAGTCGACTACAATACTTATTAGTCGACTATATAAACTATTAAGTCGACTAACAGTGACAAACAGAGACTTGGGATCTTTAAGGACAAAAAGCTGGTCGACTACATAAAAAAGGCAAGTCGACTAAACTATGTATAAGTCGACTATAATAGGCTATAAGTCGACTAAAAGGCTATGATGTGTGTGTGTGTGTGTGTGTGTGTCAAGACTTTTAACATGCTATCAACAATTACAATACACATCATTATCAACTCTCTTTGAGAAGTCTTGATCATGAAGAACTCTTGAATAGGCTTGCGATAGAGCTTTAAATGATATGGCTTCACAAGAGTCTCATCAAAAGCAAGTTTCAACATGCCCGAGACAATTGTGTCGGATCGAGGCCCTCGGTTCCAGTCAAGGTTCTGGGTCAGTCTATCCCAAGCGTTGGACACTAAGCTACATCCAAGTACAGCGGCGCACCCGCAAACTGACAAGCAGTCAGAAAGGACTATACAAATATTAGAAGATATGTTGAGAGCATGCGTATTGGATTTCGAAGGCAATTGGGAAAAATACCTACCACTAGTAGAGTTTGCATATAACAATAGTCACAAGTCAACTATAGGGATGCCACCATTTGAAGTCTTGTATGGTAGGAAATGTAGATCCCCAATTTGTTGGGAAGAGATGGGAGACCGAAGATTGTTCGGAACTGATATAGTTCAAGAAACAACAGAGAAAATTCAGATAATAAGGAAGAGAATGAAGGCGGCCCAAAGCAGACAATGGGCATATACAGATCGGTATCGGAGACTCTTAGAGTTTGCAGAAGGTGACAAAGTTTTCCTGAGTATATCTCCAATGAAAAGAGTGGTACGCATTGGAAAATGAAATAAGTTGGACCCTCGTTTTATCGGACCTTTTGAAGTATTGGAAAGAATTGGACCACTGGCCTATCGGCTAGCCCTCTCACCAGAGATTGAGAAAATACGTAACGTATTTCATGTGTCACAATTGAGGAAATACATACCAGATCCCAATCATGCCCTCAGTTACTCACCACTGCAACTCCAAGAGGATTTGTCATATACAGTGGAGCCAGTATAAGTTCTAGATCATAAAGAGAAGCAATTACGGAACAAAGCGATTCCTTTGGTAAAGGTATTATGGAGAAGCCAAGAGATCGAAGAAACTACCGAGAACTAGAGGAGAAAATGAGGAAACCCACATCTTTTTCAAGGTACGTTGAGCTTCGGGGTCGAAGCTCCCTTAAGGAGGGTAGAAATGTAACAACCGATTTATTTTATTTATATCTTTTCACACTCTAATTATCGAGGTTAGCGGTTGAAAGATTTATTTAAATTATTATCCTCAAAATAATAATAATAACAATTTAAAATTTCTATGAGTGATTCACTTTCCTTATTAAAACATGATAAATTGGAAGTACATAAAATTTATGTGTATTGTGTACCTAATGCTTGTATAAATAAGGGTATGTCACATGGGTATTTCTAAGACCATGATTAACTTAATTAGAACCTAGTGTTATGCTAATAATAATCCTTGGAGATAGTGGAATGAGGTAGGTGTGCATGTAGGGTGAGATTTAGGGCTTGGATCTTCTTGATTGAAGCATGGACAAGTGGCATCTAGAGGAGAGTCCTCACCTTGTAATTTACACCAAAGAAGAAACTTTCTACCCATTTTACCCTCCCCATCCTCTTACGTTCAGATCTGAGAAAACTCCTCTTCCTGTATTTTCTTCCAAAAGCCCTAGAATTCTCAAACCTTCTCCCTTAATTTCTGAAGAGATCTCCCTCCTACTCTATCTCTCCCTTCTACCCTACCTCTCCCTCTCTTTTCCCTTTCTTTTCGTCCCCGGCTGGAGCCAGGGAGAGGAGAGCGGTGCAGCACGCGCGCGCAGCAGCAGCACGCGGCCTGGGGAGGAGGAGACGCGCGTAGACTGGAGGGAGGAGGAAGGGCGTGGGTTTGGGTGTGATCTTGGGGTGTGGTGCTAACCCTAGATCTAAGTTTTAGGCTTCAAAACTCCTATTTTCAAAGCATAAACTCAAGCCGAAAGTGAGCAGGTAATTATCTATGTCTCCTCTTATTGTTGATGGAATATGTGATCTAAATCCCCTATGTTTCAATTGCTAGGGTTCTTGTGTGGGAGTGCGATCAACGGAGATTAGTGAAGAGATCGATCTATATAAAGTGAGTAGACTACTACACCCACCAATTTTTGTCGTGGACATTGGCTAATTTCAAGTAATTAATGTAGGAAAGTTATGAGGGATTGAGAGAATTTGGGGACAACGTTCATGTAGTATTGGAGTAATCAAGAAATCATGGGGCTAGTGTTATATTCTTTCCCTCTTTCTCCCTAAATGATTGAATTAAATATTCACATGGTAGAAGTAGTGATAACTAGATCTACATAATCCTTCATGGTAACATACATGGAACTCATATTTAGGGGTGATTAAATCTTAGTAGTTTCCGATATTGACCTTGTTGAGAGCACCAATATATGTTGTTATTACACAAAATTCAACGTATGCGAAGTCTTTACTTACCATTCATGGGTAAGAAGAAAGTAAAGTGGAACCCTCATACAAGTAAATGATGATCGATTATGGATGTGAAATTGATCCTACGAAACATGGACCTTTACAAATCATAAGGTTTATACATGTTCACACATGTTGTAATTGATAAGAATTATGGCGTTAAAGTACTATGACATAAATATCATGTGTCTACTAGTATGATAATTGTGTGATATATACTTGGCTTGTTTGATCGGAGGAAGGGACCGGACGGGAGCCGGTAGGAGGGGGAAGACGGTGGTCATGTTTCATTTTATTTATATATATATCTATGTATGTATGTATGTATGTATGTATGTATGTATGTGATTATAAGAAGGAAGGGGTCGGGCGGGGGCTAGTAGGAGGGGGAAGACGATGGTCATGTTTCATTGTACATATATATAATTATAAAGAGGAAAGGGCCGGGCGGGAGCCGGTAGGAGGGGAAGACGGTGGACATGTTTCATGTGTATATATATGTTTATATATATAATCTATCTGTATTCACAAGGAGGAAGGGGCCGGGAGGGAGCCGGTAGGAGGGGGAAGACGGAGAATTTAAACTTCATACTTATGAGCTATGTATGTATGTGCTCCATTAATTAAGGATATAGTGTATTGTCTGAATATGATATTATTTGATGAAGGATTTAGGCGAGGGTAAAGGCATACACGTAGGAATACACGTGTAGGAAATTATTGATGAACGTGAACTTGTTGTGCACTCGGAAAGAATATTTTGAGTTAATAAAAGAAAATTTAGTAGTTGAGACATTTACTAATAAAAGGTGTAGAATATGGGGATGGATAGGAGAGAGCCACATGGTAGGAGTAGCAGTCATCATAATTCATGAAAGACCTCCTCAGACCCCTCAAAAGTATGGTTGTGATAGAATTTCATCTTACCAGATTTTAGTTGCTTGTGTAGTTTACTCACTGAGCCGTTGAGCTCACCCCTTTTTTTTTCTTTCCACTCATTTTAGGTTTGGATAAAGGAAAGAGACTGCTTTAGCTCGAAGGATTTAGTAATGGACCTAACGGCATGCTATTCATACTGTTTTTGTTAACCCTCTTCATATGTATGCTTTACTTTAAGTACTTTTCTGGCTAGTTATGCTTATGGTACACTCATTGTATGTAACTCGTCTTTTGTAATATTCTTGGACTAGGGACTTATGGTACATGTGATGTTTTGAGAACTAAGACTGGTGGTTGTACTTGGTGATGATATGTTGGAGGTCAAATCCTTGATCTTATATGTTATTAAGATGTTGATTAGGAAAAGATAATGTGATTTTGTGTGAAGTATTTGCACAGATATTAAATGAAAGAGAGAAGGTTTAGAATCAACCTCAAGTGCTTTGATCACTCCACAATGTATTTATATGATTAATGTATCCTTTCCAATCTCCGTTATAGCATGGGCTATACCGAGTCGATTCTCAGGGAGAGCTTACGATGGAAGCGTTACGGTTGGTAGTGAAGAAAAGAAAACGAAGATTCTTCTTTGTCTTAAAAGAATAAAAATGAATTGGAAAAAGAAGTAAAAGAATTGGTGGATTTGTTCATGATGGAAAATGAAAAGAAATCAAAAGGAGATTTGCTTGGAAATAAAACTAAAAGAATGAAAACTTTGTAGAAGATTTGAAGATGGAAAAAAAATCATGACTAGCTAACTTTACTACCTTGCTAAAAACTTACTAAACTCCGTGATGGTGAATGCGTGCCTCATGTTGATTCATCGGCAAAGATTTGTCTTGCGTGTTGGTCTAATTACTTTCCCACTTGGATGACGGGTGATCATTCTTGAACTTGTCTTGTAGCCTCATAGATGTCATAGGCCTACAAGATAGACTTTCAATGGTGGAATCAAAAGAGCGACACTCAAGGGATGCTAAGGAAGAAGATACAACATTCATTAATGGAAGTAACAAAGTTGTACAACAAAAAGCATATGTTTGGTGATCCATCTCCATGTTCCATCAAGGCACTTGTTCAAAAGACAAGGCTCTAAATGAGGCACACATGAATCATATGGAATTACAACAAGAACTTGCCAAGCAATGAAAGTAACCCATCGGAGAAGAGAAGACCATACAACTTGCAAGATTAAAGATAGCAATCACCCATGAGTTAGTAGTTAGTAAGGTTAGTTGTTAGCTAGTCATGTAGAAGAATTTAGCTACTAGCCATTACAAGAAAAGAAAAGCAATGCATGAATTAAAGTGCAAGTAAAGTAAAGCTAGAATTGAAGAAAGCAAGTAAACTAGAAAATGCAAGAAAAGAGAGAAGAGAATGGATCAATCCTTACTTCACAAGTTGTCACACCTTGGTATACACAAGCTTTCTCTCTCTTACAAACTCTCTCTTTACAGAATTTCTAGGGAGGAAGAAGAAGATCTAAAGCACTAAAAATCCTAGAGAAAATCCTACAAAATACAAGCATCTAATCTCTAATCTCTCCTCTCTCCTTCCACTCTTCCCTCTCCGTTGCGCTCGTGCAGGCCCTGGTGCTGTATTTATAGGCCTCAGAGAGAAGGATCTAGAGCCCAGTTTGTTGGAGAGAAATCCGGGCTCCAACAACCCTGTAACTGCCGCAAATTGGCGGCAAACTCCCAGAAATTGCGGCAAGATCAAGGCCGTTGAGGCCAGATTTTCTGTTGCGAGTTTGTTACAGTTTGTTATCCACGTGGATCTTCTGGAAGAGTGAGTTGGCGCGTAGAATTCTCCAGATCCTAGGCTCAAACTTGGACTCTCTTTTGGGCTTGGAATTAATTCCATTTAATTATTGCTAATTAAAGGAATTTTGGGCCTTTTCTCATTTCAGATGTGGACCTGCAAAAATAGAGAGAAGAACATTAAAAATCATATTTTATTTGCAATATGCATGGAATTGATGTGGTAAAATATGCAAAATTGTATATCAATCACACCCCCACACTTATTCTTTTGCTCGTCCCGAGCAAAACAAAAAGAAAAACTATACTACCAATTTTATTACACCACTTTCGCAGGTGACGCGATTGCACTGAGCGTGTGCAACAAGCCGTTAAACCTTTAGGTTACCCTAGAGGAGGAGTGTTGTCTCCTGAGGGTTTTCAGCGGATTGCACCCACAAAATCCATAAAGAAAGAAAACATGTTAGTGTTTTGAAAATTCATTTTGAAAGAGAGATATGTTTTCAAACTATTTTTGCAAAAATATAAGTGATCTTAGGTCATAAGTCCACCTATAATTATTCTCCCTTAAACTTAGCCTCCATGCAGGATCTTGTCTTCAATTAAGGTAAGAATTCAAAAATCGGATTGAATACTTTATCTTTTATAAAACCTAGATAATATGCACATTGTGATAGTGAAGATTTCTGAGATTTCAACTCTAACCATAAAGCCATTTATTATTTATTTATTTATTTATATATATTTTTTCTTCCCTTAGTTTAGGCTTTCTAGTTCACCCATGTAACGAGCCTATAACCGATGACTCTCAAACCAGTAGGTCTTAGGGCACCAGATGAGAAAATATCCCTCGGGTTTAAGGACTCGAGTGAAAAAGGCCACAAAACTAAGGGGGATTATTCTTTTAATCACCGTTAGACGTGAATAACCATGCTTCTTGAGGCACAATTATCCAGCTTAATAAGTGATGTTTTATTTATATATTTTTTTTTTTTTTCTTTTTCTTTTTTTTTATATTTTTATGGCCTTTTTGGTCTTTGTTTTCATCCCAAAAATGTGTAAGTGTGAAGTGCATACTATCTAAGGCAAAAAAATTCAAGATAAAAATATCTCCCCAATTTTTCTTACTTAGCCTATAATTTCAAACAAGATCTATTATTTCAACTAGGTTTAAGATGTCATAATTAAGGCTTTCTTAATTTCTAAGATCATCTTAATTTTCTTAAAAATAGATCAAAACTTTGTCTCTAATTTCAAAAAGTTTTTATTTATTTATTTATTTATTTATTTTTTTCTAAAAGAAATGTAAAAGAAAGAAAATCTAAAAACTCTATGTTAGTAAACCCTCCCCCACACTTATTTCATGCATTGTCCTCAATGCATCATGATATATGTATGCATGAAATAGGTAAGAGGTAAGAAACTTTTATTTACAAGAAAGTGCAAAAAATTATTTACAAAGAGTATATACAAGTGTAACCATTACCTAGGCTTTTGGTCGTTTTCCTCTGGCCCGTTTCCCATCGTTCCAGTGCGTCTGCTTTCGTGAGCTCAGTTGGGAAACGGTTTGAATTATTTTAGCCCTAGGTATTTCCAGATTCAATTGTTTATTATTATCATTCACCCTCATTCCACCACATTGTTCACTAAAAAATTCCTTATCACCACTCTCACTCTGAATCTCATCACTTCCAATGTTAAGAAATTTCAGCTCCTCTCCATACAATTCTTCAAAACTAAGGTCAACATCTGGAAGTGTGCAATCAGTTAGCTGACCCCAAGTTGACTCATCTAGACACATGATCTCATCAGCAAACAGGTCTTCAAAGGATATATCAATCGGAGGTTCGAATACAGTCAGAGTTGGCTCATTGAAAGTGAAAATATCCAAATCAACTTTCCCCTTTTGAAAGGGTACTTGGATAAGAGAATCACAAGATTGTGACTCATCTTTTGGATCTTCACCTTCTTCCTCACAATTGTTGCTAATGAAACTAACCTCAAATGTTTGATCTTTTGTTTTACGAGGTTGTGTGTGGAAGACATTGTGTTCATGAGTCATGTTACCAAAGGTTAACCTCATTGATCCATTCCGGCAATTAATGATGGCATTTGCAGTAGCCAGGAATGGTCGTCCCAAAATGACAGGAATTTGAGCCCTTTAATTGGAATTTGACACAGGTTTTGTTTCAAGGACTACAAAATCAACAGGAAAAATGAATTTCCAAACTTTGACAAGGACATCGTGAATTTCCCCCTGGGGTCTAGTGACAGAGCGATCAGCCAATTGTATGGTCATTTGGGTAGGGAGAAGATCGCCTGACCCTAATTGTTGGTACACAGAAAAAGGTAGGAGATTGATGCTGGCCCCTAAATCAAGCAGTGCCCTATTGATGGTAGTCTGTCCTATGATGCATGAAATGGTGGGGCTCCCTGGGTCTTTGTATTTTACAGGAGTTGGACCAGTAAGCAACTCGCTGATGGTTGATGCTAGGAAGACTTTCTTAGGGACTTGTGTTTTCCTCTTCTTGGTGCACATTTCCTTCAAGAATTTGGCATATGATGGCACTTGTTGTATGGCATCAAGAAGAGGGACATTGATTTGGACATTGTTGAACATTTCTTTTATTTTCTCCATATGAGCATTTGTCTTGTTATTTATAAGCCTATTTGGAAATGGTATACTAGGCTTATAAGGTTGCTCATCTACCTTTTCTTTACCCTTGGCTTTTGAAGTGAATGGCTCTGTACTAGAAGATGGTTTGTCAGAAGCTGGTTGTATTGGGACAGGAGGTGTTGGTTTTGGTACTGGATGGGATGATTGACTAGAAACCTTATTGTCTACTTGTTTTTCAGATCTCAGGGTATGAATAGCATGACAATGACTTGGGCCCGTGTCTTCATGTTTGGGATTTGGCAATGGCTGGCTTGGTAACATTCCTTTTTGTCTCTCATTTACTGAATTAGCCAATTGCCCAATTTGGACCTGAACTCTATTCATATCCTGTTGATAGTTTTTTGTAAAGGTTTCTAACATTTTCCTCAACTCTGATATTTCTGAATCATTCTGGGGTGGATGTTGATAATATGGAGAATGGAATTGTGATTGGTAGTGTGGTGGACTTTGAAAAGATTGGGATTGTGGTGGACCTTGAGATGGATGAAAATTCGGTGCATTACGATTGAAACTGGATGGGTGAGACTGAGCATTATAAGGATGTGGAAATGGTGGCCTATGATGCTCAGGACCAGACTGACTCCACGAAAAATTTGGATGGTTCTGCCATCCTGAATTGTAAGTGTTGGAGTATGGGGGTCTGGTAAATGCTGCATTCAAGTTCTCCTGATATGATTGGGGCTGATACAAAGGACACTCCTAAAAGACATGGTTAAGGTCATGACAGTAGGTGCAACCCGGTTTAATCACAGGCAATGGGTTGACCTGATTTACAACAGAATTTCCCCTAGACTCAAGCAGTTCTATCCTCTTCATCAATTGTGTGATCTTGGCTTCTGCGGCTATAGAGGATCCTATGGAGTGCATACCAGTTCTGAAAGTGGTGGGAGTGGGTTTATCAGGGCATGACTCCCACTGAATGGTTTTCTCAGCTAAGGTTTCAAAGAGATCCCACCCCTGATGTTCATCTTTCTTCAAAAATTCCCCTTGACACATGGATTTAAGGAGGGTTTTCGTTTGGTAATCTAGACCGTCATAGATAATCTGGCATAAACGTCATTTCTCTATGCCGTGATGAGGACACACGGCTAGAAGGTCTTTGAAACGCTCAAGATACTTCCAGAAAGGTTCATTTGGTTCCTGCTTGAATTGCATGATATTCTTTCGCATGAGGGCTGTTTTGTGGATAGGATAGAATTTCTTAAGAAAGACCTTAACAAAATCATCCCAAGAAGATATGGAACTGACGGGAAGATTGTAAAGCCACTTCTTAGCTAAATCCTTAAGTGCAAACGGTATGAACCTTAACCTAACAGCATCCTCGGTCAGTTGGAAAATTCTCATCATTTGGCATACCTCTTCAAACTCACGAATAAAGAGGTATGCGTCCTCAGACTCTAGACCATGAAATCGGGGAAGTATATTAATGAATTGCGGTTTCAGCTCAAAGTGATTTCCATTTGGTTCGGGGAGAAGAATGCACGATGGAAGGGAGGTGCGAATCGGATAAAATCGATCTTGAAGTGAGACGTTGTTTTCCATAATGTCAAGTGGTTGTGTAAGTGCAAGTGTAGAAAGTCTAACAAGTCTTGCAGATTCTGAATCACGGAACCACTCTTGCATATACAATCACAAACAACGTGCACCGATCACACCAGCGAAAAAGAGAAAATAACAAACAATTAAAAAAAAAAAATCAATCCAAGCTTCTAGGATTCCTGGACCTAGACGACTCCTAACTGATTAGATCGTCCACAGGAGGTTTAGTGTAGACTTTGACTATAAGCTAATCAGCCAGGGAAGGGCAAGGTTGGTGGGAGGTTTTCTGTCAGAGACGTTCCTTAATTAAGTAACCAGCAACCTTCGGGCTTTCGGCCCTCAATCCCTTTCCTAGACACTGATTTACAAAAGTCAATTTCCAACACTTTTTCCCCTTAGGATAATCTCCTAAGTGAGTCCGGATGTCCCTAGGGCCAACGTCTATCAGTTTTTATTAGAAGCTTGGGATTGTGAGTGCTTGGGAAAATGATTTTCGGGCTAAGGAAGGGGTGATAAAATCCCCACCTTATCTTTTTTATGGGTAATGCCCTTAAATTCGATTTGTGCAAGTGTACGATATCAACAAACAAGGTTCACTCAAAGCGTAATTAAATCAAACAAAGAGTGAGTCCTAGTCAATATGCAATGCGTACGTACCTTGCCTCCAGCACTCTTCAACAGTAAAAGTAAAGGAATTGAAAAGACACGTGCCTAGAATGCAAATGTCTAAACAATTTTTAACGTTTCAACCAATGTTTTACTGTTTATTATAATTAGCAGGAGTATGGTGAAGCATACAAGAAAAGAATTATTGCAGAAGCTGTATTTTTCAAAGCTGAAGACCCTGCAGAAAACTTGTCAGTAGTGAACTCAGGATTGCCGCAAATCTGCGGCTGGGGCCGAGATTCTGCGGCAAAACTGAGGGATTCTGGTCTCTGCTTTCAAGAGCAGAGGCCCAGGTCCACTTATATGTTAGTGCAATGCTATTTTTTCTGTTTCTTCATCTGTAACCTGCAACAGAGAAGAAAATGTGTTTAGTTCTTCACTTTAAACCAAAAACCGTTGCTCTCCCCGGCAACGGCGCCAAAAATTTGATTAGGAAAAGATAATGTGATTTTGTGTGAAGTATTTGCACAGATATTAAATGAAAGAGAGAAGGTTTAGAATCAACCTCAAGTGCTTTGATCACTCTACAATGTATTTATATGATTAATGTATCCTTTCCAATCTCCGTTATAGCATGGGCTATACCGAGTCGATTCTCAGGGAGAGCTTGCGATGGAAGCATTACGGTTGGTAGTGAAGAAAAGAAAACGAAGATTCTTCTTTGTCTTAAAAGAATAAAAATGAATTGGAAAAAGAAGTAAAAGAATTGGTGGATTTGTTCATGATGGAAAATGAAAAGAAATCAAAAGGAGATTTGCTTGGAAATAAAACTAAAAGAATGAAAACTTTGTAGAAGATTTGAAGATGGAAAAAAACCATGACTAGCTAACCTTACTACCTTGCTAAAAACTTACTAAACTCCGTGATGGTGAATGCGTGCCTCATGTTGATTCATCGGCAAAGATTTGTCTTGCGTGTTGGTCTAATTACTTTCCCACTTGGATGACGGGTGATCATTCTTGAACTTGTCTTGTAGCCTCATAGATGTCATAGGCCTACAAGATAGACTTTCAATGGTGGAATCAAAAGAGCGACACTCAAGGGATGCTAAGGAAGAAGATACAACATTCATTAATGGAAGTAACGAAGTTGTACAACAAATAGCATATGTTTGGTGATCCATCTCCATGTTCCATCAAGGCACTTGTTCAAAAGACAAGGCTCTAAATGAGGCACACATGAATCATATGGAATTACAATAAGAACTTGCCAAGCAATGAAAGTAACCCATCGGAGAAGAGAAGACCATACAACTTGCAAGATTAAAGATAGCAATCACCCATGAGTTAGTAGTTAGCAAGGTTAGTTGTTAGCTAGTCATGTAGAAGAATTTAGCTACTAGCCATTACAAGAAAAGAAAAGCAATGCATGAATTAAAATGCAAGTAAAGTAAAGATAGAATTGAAGAAAGCAAGTAAACTAGAAAATGCAAGAGAAGAGAGAAGAGAATGGATCAATCCTTGCTTCACAAGTTGTCACACCTTGGTATACACAAGCTTTCTCTCTCTTACAAACTCTCTCTTTACAGAATTTCTAGGGAGGAAGAAGAAGATCTAAAGCACTAAAAATCCTAGAGAATATCCTACAAAATACAAGCATCTAATCTCTAATCTCTCCTCTCTCCTTCCACTCTTCCCTCTCCGTTGCGCTCGTGCAGGCCCTAGTGCTGTATTTATAGGCCTCAGAGAGAAGGATCTAGAGCCCAGTTTGTTGGAGAGAAATCCGGGCTCCAACAACCCTGTAACTGCCGCAAATTGGCGGCAAACTCCCAGAAATTGCGGCAAGATCAAGGCCGTTGAGGCCAGATTTTCTGTTGCGAGTTTGTTACAGTTTGTTATCCACGTGGATCTTCTGGGAGAGTGAGTTGGCGCGTAGAATTCTCCAGATCCTGGGCTCAAACTTGGGCTCTCTTTTGGGCTTGGAATTAATTCCATTTAATTATTACTAATTAAAGGAATTTTGGGCCTTTTCTCATTTCAGATGTGGACCTGCAAAAATAGAGAGAAGAACATTAAAAATCATATTTTTATTTGCAATATGCATGGAATTGATGTGGTAAAATATGCAAAATTGTATATCAATCAGATGTATCCTGGAAACATGTTGTGAAAACATGTAATGAGAATATAATTTTTGGGTTGAGACATATTTATACCCTGTGATAAATAGGCCGTGTGGGCCAAAATTCTTATTTGGAATAAGTAGGCCGTGGAGCCGAAATGGATGTTCTATGTCATGTAAAAATGTAAAACTTCAGGGGAGGTGCTACCAAAATTTTTTCTGAGATAACAATGTAGAATTGGAATAATTGGGAGTTATCGGACTAATCTTTGTCTACAAAATGGGGACCGTTACAGCTGGTATCAGAGCACGGTTTAGACAAGGTTAGTCTAGATAGATGTAGTGCACAGGGTTTAATTGTGTAACTGTGTGTAACTTGTATGTGTGCTTGCGTAATAAATGCGAGTGGTATTGGAGAGACAGTGGAGTCCTAGGTGTGACTGACCCTGAAATGTATGGTATTTAACTATTCTCTTACATTTGAATTTGGGTGCCCACGTACCTAAGGGGGGCGGGCCCTTTGTATGGATCTCCAGTGGTATGGGACACTGGGACGGGAGAGTAACTAAAATAAAACACAAGTCAAGGTTAATCCAATAGGAAGGACACCCGAGTCCAATAGTGAATCTATGGAAGTTGGGTATGATGAAGGAATTGCTGGTTCTCTAACATATCTTGTTATATACATGCAGCTTATTGTTCTGAGGAATTGGAAGATACACCATTTAATATAAATCTTTTACTTTTACATATGTGAGATTCTGATATGCCAGGATCATCATCCGATAGTTTGGAGTCAGAAAGTTTGAGTTGGATAGCTAATCACATGGATTGAGATTACGAATCAGATGAGACTGATCCAGAAATTATCTTTGATGGCCCCTGGGCAGCAAGGACACGATGGGTCTAGTGGGACATGATGACGAGGATACAGTTAGTGATGCTGAAAGTGTTATAAGAAATGTGTCAGTAACTATGAACCTAGGAGTCTTACCTGGTGATGAATTAAAACCCTGATTGAAACGGGAAAATAATAAAGTTAAAGTTAGAAAGTCTTAGTCTCATTTCAATTAAACTGCGTACCCTGATTGAACCCTGATTGAAACGATTTTCTCTGTATTTCGCTTAGAACAGAAGAAAAAGAGAGATTGATTAGATTTGATTGATTTTGAAAAATATAGTTTACTAATCATCTACCACAACCCATAGTATTAGTCTCAAATAATAAATATCATATTGAAATAATAAACATCCATCCTAGGTTATTAATTGCTATTCAAGCAAGATGAATAATGTTGGAACCCGAACTAGTGTGCACTAATAAAGATTAAACAGTTGTTCATCCTAATTTCAAAGTATAGCATAAGATAAGTTTTTACTTAAAGTTATGCTATCAAAGTTTTTAAGTATAAACTTATGAAGAATCATCTAAAAGTGTAAACTAAATTAACAATACCTAATTATCAATTCATCTTCCAGAAGATTATTTTAATCCTAGGGTTTCTAATAGTGGATATCAATCAATTCACCTTTTAAACTAAACTAGGGTTGATCAAGAGATTAGCAAACTATAAATTGAATTTAGTTATTCATCTTTTTTTTTCAATTTTTATTTTTAATATGAAAAATTGCATGAAAGCGAAAAGAAGAAAAATAATCTATCTAAGCAGAAAGACAGAATTAAATAACAAAGAAGAAAGAGTAACCTTTTATTGGATGCCACTTTCTAATTACAACGCTCCTCTCCTTCTTCAAATATTCTCCTTCGAATAATAAAAATGAAAATACAAGAAATTTCAGAAGAGAAAAAAATCTTAAAAAAATCCTAACTTTAGTCGCTGGATGCCCCCTCTCTGTTGCCTTGCAGGGGTATTTATAGGAGATATAGGAAGTAGAGTCCCAGTACAACTCTCCCACGAAACCACGTAACAGATCTCATCCAAAGAGCCACGGAAACGCGGCTATAGCATGGCCAATGGCCACGCGCTTTCTTGCGTTGCCTCCTCTGGTCCGTCCAATTGGGCGCCTCCTTCTGGATTCTGCATGCAAACCCTTTATCTTGAGAATTCGGGATAACTTGGGAAGCAAGTTATCATAAATCCGAATTTATAAAAGGATTTTATCTTTAAACTTTTCTCCTTTTATCTTTATCCTTGTATTGCAGCAACTAGGGTTGAGTAGAAGTCCATCTCATCTTATCCTTTTCCTCCTCTTTTAGCAATTAGGAGTTTTATTTTATCCTTTCTTTTCCTCCGTTAGATTTTAAATAAATAATTTAAATTCTAAGTTTAGATTAGGTTAGATAAGGGAGAAACTTCTTAATTACTACAATTTATGCATGTGGGCTTGTCGGGCTTTGGGCTTCAATCAGGGTTTATTTCTTTATTTTTTAATTACTCAAGGCCTGCACACATTAAACAATAAAACATTAGTAGTAGTGCGTAATAAAAAAATAAATAGGGAAATATAATGGTAAATGTGGTGATAAATATGCACTTTTTACTACATATCACACCCCAACACTTATCTTTTTACTCGTCCTCGAGTAAAAATCAAAAAGAAAGAGAAAAAGAAAAGAAAAACTAATCTATCCTAACTCACTTTCGTAGGCATCACGGTTGCACTTAGCACGTGCAACAAGCCGTTAAACCTCTAGGTTACCCCTAGAGGATGAGTGTTGTCTCGTGAGGGTTTTCAGCTTACACCCACAAAATCCATAAAAAGGAAAATGTTAGTGAATTAGTTAAATTATTTTATTATTTATTTATTTATTTTATTTTGAAAAAGGAACGAAATATTTGAAATATGTTTGAAGAAACTAAGTAATCTATAAGTTTTAGAATTATCATTTTTATTCATTCTTAAACTTAGTCTTTATACAATAATTTGTCATCAATTTTAGGTAAGGAGTAAAATTGAATTTTTGTATAGTCTCTTTCGTTACCCTAAGTCATATGCATCCTTGTGAATTTATACTAGGGATCCTTTAACTTGGACTCTCATGCCTCTTTATTATTATTTTCGCTTTTTTTTAATATGTATAACTCATCTAATTTCATTTGTGTAAGTATCAAGGCTTCTTGAGGCCCTCATACCTAACTAATTGACTATTAGATGTGTTAGTACATATATAAATAATATTTCTTGATTTTCTTAGGCTTTCTAATTCACCCTTGTAGCGAGCCTGATTGGTCGCTAATGTTGCATATTTAGTATCATATTTTCATACTTATTCTAGAATAAAACTTTGCATTGTCTTAATTAATTGCTTAATTTATTTGCAGGCCCATTCTTTAAGGAGATGAAGAGAAATGAGCCCAAAGCCCACCAAAATTCTGAATTAAATCAGAATTAATTCGCACTCAGAAAATCAGGGCAAAATCAAGAGGTTGAAAACCGGTTGAGAAGAATCCTCTCAGAATCGATCGGTTAAAGATAAGAATCCAAGGCCATTTCGTCAGAAACCTGGACTCAAACGAAGAAACCAACTGAAGATAAAAGCAGAAGGGAAACCCGGGGAGACCCACCAACAGGGTGTGGCAACCTGGCCACACCCTGGCCACGGAAACGCGGCCAAAGCCGCGTTTCCGCGGCTTGGTTGGGGAGTTAGGGGTAGCGTTTGCTCCCCGATCTCCGCGGGATCCTCCTCGTGTGGGTTATGCTATAAAAAGCCTGTATTTGCACTGAAAATGGGACGACAATGCAGAGATAGGATTTAGCCTAGTTTTTCATTTCTTAGTATAGGTTTTTGTTTTTCTCTTTCATGTAATTTTAGTTTTCATTTATGTAATTCAGAGGAGATCAGACTTTCATAGAAGAACAAGAATGAAGTTTGTGCTGAGCGTGACACCGGTGTAAAGTTTCTCTCTTTTCTTTTATCGTTATGAAATCGAATCGGTATTCTCTTTTTGTATGTACTTTGTTTTAGTTTTCTTCTTCTTCTTCTTTTCTACTTCACTTTTCTTTTTGGTACAATTGTCTTCCAAGTGAGTCTAAAAGTATCGAAAGAGCCTTGCTTTTGCGAGTGCCACTGATAGCTCATGACGATGGAATTGAGTCTCTCTCTGTATCATTTCATGCTTGCGTTGTATTGATGATGTAATGTGGAAGAGACCAATAATCAACTCTTATGGGCTATGCGCTGATTGCCTCCACTTCAAGGTAACATCGTAGCTGAAGATTCAAGGTAAGCTTTTGGTGAAAAGAATGTAAGTAATTATTTTTATTTCTTTCCTTTTATTTCTGTAAATTAAATCACAAACACCATATCTTTCATCACTTCTTTCCCAATTCATTTGTACATATCCATTTTCTGGTTTTTTCCACCTTCTCATTCTACCGTTTTCTTTCTAACTTTAACATAACTCTTTTTCAATTTCATAACTTAAAATAAAGAAGAACTTTCATTTTTTTTTCTTCATAAAGATTTCAATACAAAACTTTGAACGCTTCCATCGCAAACCCTCCTTGTGGATCACGACCTGCATAGCCACTTGCTATAGCGGTAAGAATTGAGCACTTGCACATCTTTATTTAAAGTTCTGAAATTCCGTATTTTGTGTGCAGGTAAAGCTTCAATCAAATTTTTGGCGCCGTTGCCGGGGAGGGTAACGTTTTTATTGAAATCTGATTTTTATTGAAAATTTTTTAGAACTTAAACGAATTTTCTTCTCTGTTGCAGGCTATAGGGCAAGCAAAGCGGGAATAAAGGATTGCAGAAACATATAAGTGGTCTTGGGCCTCTGTTCCAGAAAACAGAGACCAAGTACCCTCTGAATTGCCGCATTTTCTCAGCTTTTGCCGCGTTTCCGCGGCAAGGAGGAGTTCACTACTAACTATCTTTTTTGCAGGGCTGCTTGCTTTGCAAAATTCTAATTTTCTGTAACTTTATTTTTTATATGCCATCACATAAGCCTGCTAATAAACCAACAGTAAAATACTAGTTGAAAAAGATGAAAAATTGATTAGACGTTTGCATTTTAGGCACGTGTCTTTTCAATTCATTTATTTTTACTGTTGAAGAGTGATAGAGCAAGGTATGTTCGCATTGCATCTAGAATAGGACTCATCTCTTGGTTGATTTTTATCGCTTTGAGTGAATCTTATTTTACATATCTTGTACACTTGCACAAATTGATTTTAAGGACACCACCCATTAACAAGATAAGGTGGGGATTTAATCACCCTTCCTTAGCCCAAAAATCAGATTCCAAGCACTCACTAGCCCAAGCCTAACTAAAAATGAGTAGACGTTGGCCCTAGGGACATCTCAGACTCAATTAGGAGATTATCCTAAGGGAGAAAGGTGTTAGAATTTGACTCCTGCCAATTCAGTGTCTAGGAAAGGGATTAAGGGCCGAAAGCCCGAAGATTGGTGGTTATTTAATTAAGGAACGTCTTTGACGGAAAATCTCCCACTAATCTTGCCCTGACCTGGCTGATTAGCTTGTGGTCAAAGTCTGCATTAGACCTCCCGTGGACAGTCTAATCAGTTAGGAGTCGTCTAGGTCATAGGTCTACCCTAACTTAGTTTAGAATTTTTCTTTCTTTTGTTTGCTTATTTGTTTGTTTTCCTTTTGTTTGTATTCTATTGTGTGATATGGCTTATAATAACAATTTTTTCAACTTTAACAGTAATCCATATTACACACCGACTTCTTTTTCGGATACTACCAACCCGGATATCATAACTTTAACCAACCTAGTGTGCCGGATTGGTCTTATCCGAATCAATATAACTCATGCCCCCAATCTAATAACTATAATTTCCATAATGATTTCAACTCTTCACAGAGTCAGTGGGGATTCACCTCCCCCGAGTCCAATTTTCAGCCAACTTGTCCTCCTTCTCCACCTAGTCCACAATATTTTCAAGATTCATACTCAGTTCCACCAGTCCAAAATAGAAAACTATCAATTTTGGAAATGAGTATGCGTGAGTCCAAACAAAAATCCCTAAATCTGATGGACTCACAATTTCACCACCAATTTCAAGACAACACTTCATCTTTTCATCAAAACAATGAACCTATCAACTATGAAAAGATGCTTGAAGCCATGACTCATGCTCAAAACGCTCGTAATCGTGACATAGATATGATGGTCGAATCTCTACGTTCCCACCGTTCGACCAGTTCTGATATCACTAACCATCCTGTTAGAGCCGATGAGTCAAGTTGTTTTGGAAATCAAGGTTCCATTTCAGAACAATCCTTTGAACTTGCCCAAACCCCAAATTTTGAAAAGAATATTGACAGTTTGGCAAGTTATCCTTTTCCTGAAATCGAACTTGAAAATGAATATGATCATGAATCCCAACTTAGTGATTCAATTTTACTTCCTGATTCAATAATGACTCCGGTGTCTTCACCTGATTTCAATCTTTTTCCTGAGTCAACATTGAATCATGTGCCAATTCATCATGAAATTGAATCACCCATTCTTGATGATCATATTGAACTTGACCAATTTTACACTTTTGAAAATCCTATTGACAAATTGGCAAGTTCTCATTTTTTTTGATATTGAACTCAATGAGATATGTGACCTAGATTCTCAAATCTGTGATCCAGTTCAACTTTCTGAATCAATATTGACTCCTGTTTTGTTGCCTGACTTAGGTAATATTTTAGAGTCAGTTTTGATTCCCCCACCCATCATTCTTGAACTTGAATCACCAATATTAAGTCACATTCCATTGTTAGAAAATACATGTGGACTTGAGTTTCAACTTCTTGACTTGGACACACTTCTTGAACCAATCTCGACTCCTGAACCTTTACTTGACTTAAGTCACCTTCCTGAGTCGGTATTAGTTCCTATACTTCCTGAGTCCAAGTCAACCATTCTATCATTTCATACTCCATTTTGGGACAAAGCGGTTGACAAATTTGACTCCGAAATTAATTATGGAATTTGGAAATTAGATGGGGTCAAATATTTAATACAAATCCTTTATGGATACATCTTTTTAGTGGGTTATATTAGTGAAATTTCTGGTGGGTTCCTCCGAACCCAACGAAAAGTCGATTGGGCCGCATTTCGTGGACCAATCAGACCACCACCGGAACCACCACCTTAAGGTAACATTTTCCTTCCTTTTCTTCTTTTTCATGCATCTATGCATTAATTCATACATTGAGGACAATGCATGAGATAAGTGTGGGGGAGGGTCTAACATAACTTAGTTTTTAAAATAAAAAAATATTTTAACATTTTCTTTACTTTTAAAAACTTTTTGAAAAGAGAAACAATATTTTGACATATTTTTTGTAAGAAATTAAGTTAATTTTAAGGAATAGGAAAATTCAAATTAGGATTTCTTATACTTGGTCAAAATAAGATTATTTGTTTGATATTTAGAGTTAGGAAGATAATTTGTCAAAGTAATTTAGTCTTGATCTTTACCTTAATGAAATATGCACACTTCATACACTTACACACTTAGGGTTCAAAAACAAAGATTCTTATGCATTATAAAAAAAAAAGATAAACAAATCTAATTATTGATTAGCTAGGTGCTTTGGCTTAAGAAGCCTTAGTATTTATGCGAAAGATGATTAGATAAGTTTGAAAAGAAAAATATATATACAAATCCTCTGATTAAGCTGGGTATTTGTGCCTATTAAAGCATAAGTATTCACGCCTAAAAGAGGTTCATATAATAAAATCCTTAATTTTGTGGCCTTGTTTGCTCGAGTCCTTAAGTCCTTGGGGTGTTTTCTCACCCAGTGCCCTAAGACCATTTGGTTTGGGAGTCATCGATTAAAGGCTCGTTACATGGGCAGATTAGAAAGCCTAATAGAACTAAGAATAATACCACCAAAAAAAAAGAAAAAAAGAAAAAAAAACATATATATATATAAATAAATAAGGCATAAGAGTTAGAGTTAATGAACCCTGAGTCAAAATTTTCACAATCACAAGGTGCATATGACTTAGGGTAAAGTAATAGACTAGATGAGAAGTACAATTTGACTCCTTACCTTGATTGATAACAAATTTCTGAATAGAGACTAAGTTTAGGAATGAAAAATTCAGTTTTCCTATAACCTATAGATTGCTTAGATCTTACAATTATATTTCAAATATTTTTCCCTTTCAAAATGCTTTTCGAAAATACTAACTTTTTATTTTCCTTTCTTTATGGATTTTGTGGGTGTAATCTGCTGAAAACCCTCACGAGACAAAACTCGTCCTCTAGGGAAACTTAGAGGTTTAACGGCTTGTTGCACATGCTCAGTGCAATCGCGTGACCTGCGAAAGTGGTCTAATAATCCTTAGTATAGTTTAGTTGTTTTGCTCGAGGACGAGCAAAAGATAGGTATGGGGGTGTGATTGGTCGCTAATGTTGCATATTTAGTATCATATTTCCATACTTATTCTAGAATAAAACTTTGCATTGTCTTAATTAATTGCTTAATTTATTTGCAGGCCCATTCTTTAAGGAGATGAAGAGAAATGAGCCCAAAGCCCACCAAAATTCTGAATTAAATCAGAATTAATTCGCACTCAGAAAATCAGGGCAAAATCAAGAGGTTGAAAACCGGTTGAGAAGAATCCTCTCAGAATCGATCGGTTAAAACCAAGAATCCAAGGCCATTTCGTCAGAAACCTGGACTCAAACGAAGAAACCAACTGAAGATAAAAGTAGAAAGGAAACCCGGGGAGACCCACCAACAGGGTGTGGCCACCTGGCCACACCCTGGCCGCGAAAACGCGGCCAAAGCCGCGTTTCTGCGGCTTGGTTGGGGAGTTAGGGGGAGCGTTTGCTCCCCCGATCTCCGCGGGATCCTCCTCGTATGGGTTATGCCTATAAAAAGCCTGTATTTGTACTGAAAATGGGACGACAATGTAGAGATAGGATTTAGCCTAATTTTTCATTTCTTAGTATAGGTTTTTGTTTTTCTCTTTCATATAATTTTAGTTTTCATTTATGTAATTCAGAGGAGATCAGACTTTCATAGAAGAACAAGAATGAAGCTTGTGCTGAGCGTGACACCGGTGTAAAGTTTCTCTCTTTTCTTTTATCGTTATGAAATCGAATCGGTATTCTCTTTTTGTGTGTACTTTGTTTTAGTTTTCTTCTTCTTCTTCTTTTCTACTTCACTTTTCTTTTTGGTACAATTTTCTTCCAAGTGAGTCTAAAAGCATCGAAAAAGCCTTGCTTTTGCTAGTGCCACCGATAGCTCATGACGATTGAATTGAGTCTCTCTCTGTATCATTTCATGCTTACGTTGTCTTGATGATGTAATGTGGAAGAGACCAATAATCAACTCTTATGGGCTATGTGCTGATTGCCTCCACTTCAAGGTAACATCGTAGCTGAAGATTCAAGATAAGCTTTTGGTGAAAAGAAGGTAAGTAATTATTTTTATTTCTTTCCTTTTATTTCTGTAAATTAAATCACCAACACCATATCTTTCATCACTTCTTTCCCAATTCATTTGTACATAGCCATTTTCTGATTTTTTCCACCTTCTCATTCTAACGTTTTCTTTCTAACTTTAACATAACTCTTTTTCATTTTCATAACTTAAAACAAAGAAGAACTTTCATTTTTTTTCTTCATAAAGATTTCAATACAAAACTTTGAACGCTTCCGTCGCAAACCCTCCTTGTGGATCACGACCCGTATAGCCACTTGCTATAGCGGTAAGAATTAAGCACTTGCACATCTTTATTTAAAGTTCTAAAATTTCGTATTTTGTGTGCAGGTAAAGCTTCAATCAGAGCCTAAGGTCGGTGGCTCCCAAACCGGTTGGTTCTAGGGCACTGGGTGGGAAAACACCCCATGGACTTGAAGATTCGAGTGAACTAGGCCACAAAACCAAGGTTGTAACGTCCCGATCCCGCAGGTACGGGGACGTTATGGCGACGTACATACGCGAGATAAAAACACCCTCACGCGTACGTTAAGCCTCAGTACAAGACACGGCCTCCATATACACAAGGGTTCCAGCTGGAAATAAGTACAAGAATACCTGCAGAAAGGGTTAGGGATCATAACAGATATAAAAACAGGGATAAATAAGATAACAGAAACAAAGCACAAAGATACCTATGAAGGGTCTCGATGGTAAAGTCTCCTATGTGAATCCAATGAACTAGCTGACCAAACGATAACTCGGATCTCCAACCTGGGCACGCAAACCCAGGGTCGTCAGAAAGCGACCTAGTGAGTGATAAAATGAAGGAGGTGGTAATAGATACAATAGTAATACAAGTACGATACTAATATATAATACATGATGTCGTACAAGTGATACCATATAATAAGCATATAATAAGCAGTAGAAATATATAAACATATCATCTTTTAATACCATCACTACCTAGCCGGTTATCATCGGGTCATGTCGTATCCAGTTTATATAATAAATAATGTTGTCTAGTGGTGACGTGCTAGAAATGAACATGTTAGTGGTGACGTGATAGAAGTGAACCTGCAGATGGGCATATGCAATATAACCATAATACGGTGTTGTGCATAGACAATAATGATGTCTGCCAGGTATACAGAAAACAGAATATATGCAATGTAGAGTATACATATACATGAGTAGTATGCCACCACAGAAAGTGTAACATGTGCCAGGTAAAGTAACAAAGTATACATGTAATATGATAGTGGAAAGTATACAAGTAACATGATAGTGGATAAATGATCAGGTACAGTGACATGTACAACTAAACAATAGAATACATGTATCAGGCAAGTCATGTGATTTATCCAATAGTAACAATCAGTACCGCCTGCTATTGTAATCAATCTCTTCCAGTGTCCTATACCACTGGCAGTTCATACTGGAGCCCGCACTCCAGTCGAACCCATCCGGACATGGCATACGGGTACCATTATCCAAACGAGAGAGTGACCAAAGAACAAGTGATCCCGACGCCACTATTGTGTATACTGTATTCGTACGTTACTTGGAAACCAAATGGTCGAGGAGCTCTTATCGGGTAGGTGTATCCCGTGCATACCCGGGATCACGGCCTTAAACAAACCCCTGGCTGCTGAGACCAGGGCCCTCCGCTAAGAGGGGAACAATAATCAAGTAACGGGAGCTCATGGAGCTATACAATTGATAGGTAGCACTACCATCCCCTACAGTGGGAGAACAATATGGATCCAGTACATCACCCGATAAGATCAAATCAACCGTCAAGTCTCCCCCATACCCAAGTTAGCTTTATGATCTGATATGTCAAGCATACAATGTAACAAGAATAATTACAGTACATGATACGGGTAACATGATAACAGGACCTGAGCTCTGTTGATAGATAGAACAATATAACGGGAAACGGGAACAATATAACGGGAAACGAGAACAATAGATGTGGGATTCCACATATCGCATATCAACAGCTCTCATGTCCAGTAACGGGAATATCCATATCAGTAACAGGAAACAATCATATAAGAGGAATACAGGGATAACATGGAACAATAATACATGTAATATGCACGGTGATTCGTATGACAAGAAAATAGAAACAACACATGCATGTACACTCGTGCGGTGAGCATATGTGGCAGGGATGTGTGACCATGAGATAACTGTGTACCAAGCATTCATGTAATGATGATAATAATAATATGGAATGTAGTAATATGTGAATTGGTATCTCCGTGTACCAGTGGAACATATATATGTAGCAATAATCCGTGTAATATATCTGTGTATCACTAGTACATGTCGTAACAGTGGTCAGTGTATCATCTAATACCATGTCCATTGAACTACAACACTTGTGTAATGTTGATACCAGTATGTGAGGGTGTCTAGCATGCATGTCGAGTAACAGTGTAGTTGTTGGCCCAATGACCTTCCACTCTAGTTTTGATGATGATCAACACTCATGTAGTTATGTTTACTAATATTCTTGTGTTTCTAAGTTTCAGATCATTAACAGGATATTAGTTGGTGATTAGCTTCAACAAGATGATTAGAAGCTATTCATGATGATTCCGGTGCCAAAGCTTAAAGATCATACCTTTGCACTTGGAGAATCACGGAGTTTTGGAGCAAGTCTACTTGAAGATGGAAGATCGACAAGAAGACTTAGGTATCTAGTTTAGAGTTTGTGTTTTAGATCCATATTTGTAAAGCTTAGTTTAGTTGATATGCTCAAGTGCACAAAACACACACGTTTTATGATTTGATATTTGGTTTTTATGAATAGTTGATCAAAATAAGTTTACATATGTTATATGTATAGTAGATGTTTTCTATTTATACATACATGCTTTAACTTGGTAAACAAACTTATTTTGACTATCCTATTCATGTTTTGGAAAAATCTAGTTTGAGAAAGAAAAATACAAGTGTTGATTCTTGATTTTTTGTTAAGAAACAAAAGTAAATTTCATATGCTTGATATTTGAGTAGAAATGTTTTATCACATGATTAATATCAATGCAATATGTAAAACAAGTTTTATGAAAGCTTTGTAAAAGATAAAAATATTTTTAAAACTAGTTTTTATCAGATTTTCTGTTCCAGGCTTCAACCAAGTCGACTTGGTCTCTGACCAGTCGACTAGGTCAGAAGTCGGTCGACCGGGCCGGTCGACCGACGTGCACAAACCTGTGCATATTTCTGGCACAGTGGACGGTCGACCGTACCGGTCGACCGGAGCAGTATATCTGCTCTCTGGTTTTCTGGGTCGACCGGACCGGTCGACCGCAGAAGAGAGCTTTGCTCTCTGTTTTGTTTCGGTCGACCGGGCCGGTCGACCGCTGTTGCCCAACGGTCATATTTCTGACCGTTGGCGGTCGACCGGACCGGTCGACCGGTGGCCTGTCAGGCTGCCACATCAGCCTAACGGCTAGTTTTGTATAGGGGCTATATAAACCCCATCTCTTTGGGGATTTTAGCCAAGTTTTCCAAGAGAAAAATTTTCAGTTTTCTGAAGTGTTTAAAAGAGTTTTCAAAAGAGTTTTAAGTGCAAAAACTTCTCATCTTTATTGTTTTAAGGTTTTTGAAAATCAAAGAAAAATAGGTTTTTGGGATTTTTGCTTAGATCTTCAATTCTATCATATTGCAAGTATTTTCCCAAAGATTTTTCTTTGTTGCTTGTTTCCAAAAACACTTGTTTTCCACACTTGAGCTATCTTCTATCCTAAACTATTAGGATCTTTGTTTTGTGGAAAAAGAAAGAAAAAGAGAGTTTGTGGTTTTTGAACCACTTGTTGTAAACCCTCCTTTATTTGTTGTATCCCTCTTCGGTAGAGGTGATCGGAGTGGTATTGGTTTGCTCCCTCTTCGGTAGAGGTGGAGTTTGGTTGTGAGCCTCTTCGGTAGAGGTGTGTGGATTGGTTGTTGTATTGGCTACGGGCCTAACCCCTCGGTTGTGAGGAGGTTGTTGTTTGAGAGAGGAGTTTGGTACTCCTAGAGTTGTAAGAAATCCTCTTCGGTAGAGGTTCCCTCGGTGGGAGTTGAGATAGTGGAAATCCTACACGGTGGTGTAGGCGGGGATGTAGAGCAAGGTGCTCGAACCTCGAAACAAATCTTGGTGTTTGCGTTTTGATCCATTGTCTCTCTAACTCTCTCTTATAATTGTGCAAAGCATCATACTCATTATCATATCATACTTGCTTGTGTTAAGCATTGATTCATTTATATCATATATTGCTTGTGTTGTGCCTTGCATCTCTTATTGCTATATCCTTTATTGCTTGGCTTGATTGTGAGTGCACATTGTTTGGATTGCTTGTGTGTGTGCCTAACTTATACTCATCCAATAAGAGCTTCACATAGCACCTCAACCCATTTCAAGGGGAATCAAGGGGAGTTAGTCCAGAGCCTCGCAAGGGGAATTCGGCTACACTTGTTGTATTATATTAGTTTGTGCATAATTTGCATTAGCTTCCGCATTTAGCGCACTTAGTTTGCATTAAGTTTCTTAGATTAGCACTTACACCTATTCACCCCCCCTCTAGGTGTTTTTCAGTAGTGTCATAGCGTATCTGTGGATCAGTATACATGTAACGTGACTGTGATACAATACATGTCATAATAGCCCGAGTGTCAGTGGCGGTGCAGGTAGAATGACTGTGTCCGAGTTATCTATGGCAGTATTTAAATCAGGAATTACCTAACAATCTTCTAGGTTATTCCTATTACAATGCCTGTCCAATCATTACCAGTTAACAATTAATAGTTACCGTATTTTATCCATAATCAAGATCTGTCACAGAAAGCGATCAATTCATATCCCTAAACAGGATAAAAGATAATTTATAAAACAAAAACACTCACAAACTCGCCATGGGAAGGTAGTTCTCATTCCCACGATCGCAACGGATCCAGAATCGTCCAAATCGGAGTCCGGATGCTCTCGATATCGCCCGAACGCTAAAAGTAATAAAAAGGGGTTAAATATGTAATAAGATTTCAAATGCAATTAATAAAATGAATCAGGGGGTTTTCTGTACTTTTACCTTTAGTGGGTTTCGGATGCGGGTTAGGCGCTTAACGGGTCGGGTTTGGATCCATTACCCAAACCCATAACTTAAGTGATGGGTTATGGGTTAACGGGTTTCGAACCAACCCGTAGTTAACCCAATAGGGTTATTGGGTTCGGGTTCCACCCGAACCCAATACCAGAGCAGCAGCAGCAGCTCTTGCTGCTGCTGCGCGAGCAGGCCGGCCAGCAAGGGTGGCCGGCGGCGGCGATCCCGGACGCCGGCGGCGATCCCGGACGCCGGCGGTGCGGCAGCCCTTCAGACAGAGAGAGGGTGAGTGAGAGAGAGGGAGAGGGAGGGAGAGAGAGAGAGAAGAAACCTGTGAAGAAGAAGAAGAAGAAGAAGAAGAAGAAGAAAGGAGAAGAAGAAGAAGAAGAGAGGGGCGGCGGTGGCGCGCCGGGCTGGGGTGCGGCCGCCGGCGGCGCCTGTGGCGGCCGGCGGCGCCTGGATGGCGCTTGCGGCCTGGCCTGGCCGCTGGCAACGGGCCAGGCCTCCCCCGTGTGGGTCTGCACAGAGAGAGGGAGAGAGTTGTAGAGAGAGACTGTGAGGGGAGAGAGGGAGTTTGAGAGAGTGAGTGAAATATGAGAGAGAGAGAGAGAAGGGGGTTTTATTAAGAGGAGAGAGAAAAGAGGCGGTGGACATAGGCGGTGGCATGGAGAAGAATCCAGAAAAGAAAGAAAAATAAAAGAAATGGAAAAGATTAGTTTATATATATTTAATTAATATTATTTTATTCCGTAAAATTGACTAGCTCCGAACGATCCCCAAAACTTATAGAAAATAGAGAATATTATCCTGAGACGTAATATGAAAAAGGTTTGAAGAAATTCAATCCGGTTTATAAATTAAAAATCCTGAAAGGTATTGCCGATATTGGGCGACACCGGTTTCACCCGATTTTTCATAAATTCAGAAAAATTCGCAAAAATATCCTACGTAGATCGTATGATTTTAAGACACAAGGTAAAAGCAGATTCTCAAAATTCTACTCCGTTTGTGAATTAAAAATCGGAGAGCCGATTATCGGTGTCGGTCGACACCGACTACGGAGATTTCCAAAGTAATCCAGAAAAATTTCAGAAAATCCTGAAAAATCTAAAATAATGAAAAATAATATCTGAAACTGAAATCGGTTCAATCTGACCATCAGGAAGGTCAAATCAATTTTATACATCATATCGAGTACTGATACTGTGATACGTACATCAGGGATCAGGGGGTTACATTTCTCCCCACCTTACAAAAAATTTCGTCCTCAAAATTTCAAATCAGGTATGAGAACATTATTTCCAACCCCAAAGCCTAAATGTTACGGGTCCACGACATTTCCGCTGCGCACTCTGCTATCTATAAGGAACTCGGGATGGAGAAGTATGGTAGTGAACTAACACTAACGGTTTGGATTCAATAGGATGCAAAGGAAGCGAGAAAGAAATCGGATATTCTGGTGGACAACTGTAAGTAAGGAATACAAAAGAGTCAAGGAATGAATTGTCAATGACAGTGTATTCTTGTACTCATCGCTGGAATCCCCAAATTCAGATACAGATAAGCTTGAATCTGAATCTGATTGTACTGTTGGTACGAGCCCAAGCATCGACACAGGTGGTTACCCACACCAGGTGTGAACCTAGGCTCTGATACCACTCTGCAACGCCCCGATCCCGCAGGTACGGGGACGTTATGGCGACGTACATACGCGAGGCAAAAACACCCTCACGCGTACGTTAAGCCTCAGTACAGGACACGGTCTCCATATACACAAGGGTTCCAGCAGGAAATAAGTACAAGAATACCTGCAGAAAGGGGTTAGGGATCATAACAGATATAAAAATAGGGATAAATAAGATAACAGAAACAAAGCACAAAGATACTTATGAAGGGTCTCGGTGGTAAAGTCTCCTATGTGAATCCAATGAACTAGCTGACCAAACGATAACTCGGATCTCCAACCTGGGCATGCAAACCCAGGGTCGTCAGAAAGCGACCTAGTGAGTGGTAAAATGAAGGAGGTGGTAATAGATACAATAGTAATACAAGCACGATACTAATATATAATACATGATGTCGTACTAGTGATACCATATAATAAGCATATAATAAGCAGTAGAAATATATAAACATGTCATCTTTTAATACCATCACTATCTAGCCGGTTATCATCGGGTCATGTCGTATCCAGTTTATATAATAAATAATGTTGTCTAGTGGTGACGTGCTAGAAATGAACATGTTAGTGGTGACGTGATAGAAGTGAACCTGCAGATGGGCATATGCAATATAACCATAATACGGTGTTGTGCATAGACAATAATGATGTCTGCCAGGTAAATAGAAAACAGAATATATGCAATGCAGATTATACATATACATGAGTAGTATGCCACCACAGAAAGTGTAACATGTGCCAGGTAAAGTAAACAAAGTATACATGTAACATGATAGCGGATAAATGATCAGGTACAGTGACACGTACAACTAAACAATAGAATACATGTATCAGGCAAGTCATGTGATTTATCCAATAGTAACAATCAGTACCGCCTGCTATTATAATTAATCTCTTCCAGTGTCCCATACCACTGGCAGTTCATACTGGAGCCCGCACTCCAGTCGAACCCATCCGGACATGGCCTACGGGTACCATTATCCAAACGAGAGAGTGACCAAAGAACAAGTGATCCCGACGTCACTATTGTGTATATTGTTTTCGTATGTTACTTGGAAACCAAATGGTCGAGGAGCTCTTATCGGGTAGGTGTATCCCGTGCATACCCGGGATCACGGCCTTAAACAAACCCCTGGCTGCTGAGACCAGGGCCCTCCGCTAAGAGGGGAACAATAATCAAGTAACGGGAGCTCATGGAGCTATACAATTGGTAGGTAGCACTACCATCCCCTGCAGTGGGAGAACAATATGGATCCAGTACATCACCCGATAAGATCTAATCAATCGTCAAGTCTCCCCCATACCCAAGTTAGCTTTATGATCTGATATGTCAAGCATACAATGTAACAAGAATAATTACAGTACATGATACGGGTAACATGATAACAGGACCTGAGCTCTGTTGATAGCATAGAACAATATAATTGGAAACGGGAACAATATAACGGGAAACGAGAACAATAGATGTGGGATTCCACATATCGCATATCAACAGCTCTCATGTCCAGTAACGGGAATATCCATATCAGTAACAGGAAACAATCATATAAGAGGAATACAGGGATAACATGGAACAATAATACATGTAATATGCACGGTGATTCGTATGACAAGAAAATAGAAACAACACATGCATGTACACTCGTGCGGTGAGCATATATGGCAGGGATGTGTGACCATAAGATAACTGTGTACCAAGCATTCATGTAATGATGATAATAATAATATGGAATGTAGTAATATATGAATTGGTATCTCCGTGTACCAGTGGAACATATATGTGTAGCAATAATCCGTGTAATATATCTGTGTATCACTAGTACATGTCATAATAGTGGTCAGTGTATCATCTAATACCATGTCCATTGAACTACAACACTCGTGTAATATTGATACCAGTGTGTGAGGGTGTCTAGCATGCATGTCGAGTAACAGTGTAGTGTCATAGCGTATCTGTGGATCAGTATACATGTAACGTGACTGTGATACAATACATGTCATAATAGCGCGAGTGTCAGTGGCGGTGCAGGTCGAATGACTGTGTCCGAGTTATCTATGGCAGTATTTAAATCAGGAATTACCTAACAATCTTCTAGGTTATTCCTATTACAATGCATGTCCAATCATTACCAGTTAACAATTAATAGTTACCGTATTTTATCCATAATCAAGATCTGTCACAGAAAGCGATCAATTCATATCCCTAAACAGGATAAAAGATAATTTATCAAATAAAAACACTCACAAACTCGCCATGGAAGGTAGCTCTCATTTCCACGATCGCAACGGATCCAGAATCGTCCAAATCGGAGTCCGGATGCTCCCGATATCGCCCGAACGCTAAAAATAATAAAAAGGGGTTAAATATGTAATAAGATTTCAAATGCAATTAATAAAATGAATCAGGGGGTTTTCTGCACTTTTACCTTTAGTGGGTTTCGGATGCGGGTTGGGCGCTTAACGGGTCGGGTTTGGATCCATTACCCAAACCCATAACTTAAGTGATGGGTTATGGGTTAACGGGTTTCAAACCAACCCGTAGTTAACCCAATAGGGTTATTGGGTTCGGGTTCCACCCGAACCCAATACCAGAGCAGCAGCAGCTCTTGCTGCTGCTGCGCGAGCAGGCCGTCCCGCAAGGCTGGCCGGCGGCGGCGGGGGCTCACCGGCGGTGATCCCGGCCGCCGGCGGTGCGGCAACCCTTCAGACAGAGAGAGGGTGAGTGAGAGAGAGAGAGGGAGGGGGAGAGAGAGAAGAAACCTGTGAAGAAGAAGAAGAAGAAGAAGAAGAAAAAGAAAGGAAGAAGAAGAAGAAGAAGAAGAAGAAGAAGAAGAGAGGGGCGGCGGTGGTGCACCGGGCTGGGGTGCGGCCGCCGGCGGCGCCTGCGGTGGCCGGTGGCGCCTGGACGGCGCTTGCGGCCTGGCCTGGCCGCTGGCAACGGGCCAGGCCTCCCCCCGTGTGGGTCTGCACAGAGAGAGGGAGAGAGTTGTAGAGAGAGACTGTGAGGGGAGAGAGGGAGTTTGAGAGAGTGAGTGAAATATGAGTGAGAGAGAGAAGGTGGTTTTATTGAGAGGAGAGAGAAAAGAGGCGGTGGCATGGAGAAGAATCCAGAAAAGAAAGAAAAAGAAAAGAAATGGAAAAGATTAGTTTATATATATTTAATTAATATTATTTTATCCCGTAAAATTTGACTAGCCCCGAACGATCCCCAAAACTTACAGAAAATAGAGAATATTATCTTGAGATGTAATATGAAAACAATTTGAAGAAATTCAATCCGGTTTACAAATTAAAAATCCTGAAAGGTATTGCCGATATTGGGCGACACCGGTTTCACCCGATTTTCATAAATTCAGAAAAATCCCCAAAAATACCCTAACGTAGATCGTATAATTTTAAGACATAAGGTGAAAGCGGATTCTCAAAATTCTACTCCGTTTGTGAATTAAAAATCGGAGAGCCGATTATCGGTGTCGGTCGACACCGACTACGGAGATTTCCAAAATAATTCAGAAAAATTTCAAAAAATCCTGAAAAATCTAAAATAATGAAAAATAATATCTGAAATTGAAATCGGTTCAATCTGACCATCAGGAAGGTCAAATCAATTTTATACGTCGTGTCGAGTACTAATACAGTGATACGTACATCAGGGATCAGGGGGTTACACCGTAAGACGTGAATACTTATACTTCTTGAGGCACATGTATCCAGCTTCATTTATATATATATATATATATATATATATATATATATATATATATATATATATATATATATATATATATATATATATATATAAGGCACAAGAGTCTTTGTCTTAGAATCCTAGATGTGAAAGTGTATTAGGAATGCACATTTTATTAAGGTAAAAATCAAGATTAATTAATTATTCAATTTTTCCTCCTATACCTAAAAAAATCCAACAATTTATTTATTTCGACCAAGTTTATAGAAATCCTAATCATGATTTTTCTAATTGTTAAGATTAACTTGGATTTCGTTCAAAAGATAAGACAAAATATTGTTTCCTTTTTCAAATATATATATATATATATATATATATATATTAATTTTGTTAAGTTAATATTAATCTAAAGTTAGTAAGTTAATCATTATAATAGTCTGGCTAGTAAATATATATATATATATTGTTTTTTAGAAATAAAAAGAAAAATTTTGTTAAGTTAAAATGAATGTTTTATTTTTATTTATTTTATTTTTTAGTATTATTTTTATTTTTTATTATTATTATTTTTTAATTTTTTATATATAATTTTTTTAAAGTTAAGCATTAGTGCCAAAAATTTTGATTGAAACGAGAAAATAATAAAGTTAAAGTTAGAAAGTCTTAGTCTCGTTTTAATTTAACCGCATAGCAAAGGCTAGACGGGTCGATCCACAGGGAAGGATGCGATGTAAGTGTTTCGGAACGATCTTCTCTGTATTTCGCTAGAACAGAAGAAAAAGAGAGATTGATTAGATTTGATTGATTTTGAAAAATATAGTTTACTAATCATCTACCACAACCCATAGTATTAGTCTCAAATAATGAATATCAATTTGAAATAATAAACATCCATCCTAAGTTATTAATTGCTATTCAAGTAAGATGAATAATGTTGGAACCCTAACTAGTGTGCACTAATAAAGATTAAACAGTTGTTCATCCTAATTTAAAAGTATAGCATAAGATAAGTTTTTACTTAAAGTTATGCTATCAAAGTTTTTAAGTATGAATTTATGAAGAATCATCTAAAAGTGTAAACTAAATTAAGAAAACCTAATTATCAATTCATCTTCAAGAAGATTATTTTAATCCTAGGGTTTCTAATAATGGATATCAATCAATTCACCTTTTAAACTAAACTAGGGTTGATCGAGAGATTAGCAAACTATAAATTGAATTTAGTTATGCCTCTTTTTTATTTTATTTTCAATTTTTATTTTTAATATGAAAAATTGCATGAAAGCGAAAAGAAGAAAAATAATCTATCTAAGCATAAAAACAGAATTAAATAACAAAGAAGAAAGAGTAACCTTTATTGGATGTCACTTTCCAATTACAACGCTCCTCTCCTTCTTCAAAATATTCTGCTTCGAATAATAAAAACGAAAATACAAGAAATTTTGGAAGAAAAAAATCTAAAGAAAAATCCTAATTTCAGTCGCTGGATGCCCCCTCTCTGTTGCTCTGCAGGGGTATATATAGGAGATATAGGAAGTAGAGTCCTAGTACAACTCTGCCACGAAACCACGTAATAGATCTCATCAACGAGCCGCGGAAACGCGGCTATGGCCGCGTTTCCGCGGCTATGGCTATAGCGTGGCCAATGGCCACGCGCTTTCTTGCGTGGCCTCCTCTGGTCTGTCCATCTGGGTACCTCCTTCTGGATTCTGCATGCAGACCCTCTATCTTAAGAATTCGAAATAACTTGGGAAGCAAGTTATCATAAATCCAAATTTATAAAAGGATTTTTATCTTTAAACTTTTCTCCTTTTATTTTTATCCTTGTATTGCAGCAACTAGGGTTGAGTAGAAGTCCATCTCATCTTATCCTTTTCCTCCTCTTTTAGCAATTAGGAGTTTTATTTTATCCTTCTTTTCCTCTCTTAGATTTTAAATAAATAATTTAAAATCCAAGTTTAGATTAGGTTAGATAAGGGAGAAACTTCTAAATTACTACAATTTATGCATGTGAGCTTATTGGGCTTTTGGGCTTCAATCGGGCTTTATTTCTTTATTTTTTAATTACTCAAGGCCTGCACACATTAAACAATAAAACATTAGTAGTAGTGCGTAATAAAAGAATAAATAGGGAAATATGATTGTAAATGTGGTGATAAATATGTTGGCCCAAAGGCCTATCACCCTAGTTTTGATGATGATCAACTCATGAAGTTATGATTACTAATGATCTTGTGTTTAATTAGTGACAGATTCATTATCAAGATCTTAGTAGGTGTGGAGCTTCAACAAAGGATTTAAAGACAAGTTGGAAGCTAGCACCGGTTGATTCACGAGCCTATGCATCAAGAAACACATCTAGAGATGAGCTCGGTGGATTGCATTTGGACCAAGTCAAGAAGATGAGAAGCCTTCAAGTGAAGACTTCAAGAGGATGAAGACTTGTGTCTAGGTATAAGATTTTATTTGTTTAGTTAAAATGTAAAGGATAGAATAGATTGGTGGATTGCTCAAATCTATATCACACACACACTCTTGATAGAACTCTTGATAGAATGATTTTCATAAAAGATTTTCCTAGTTAAGAAAAGATTTTTATTTGTGATAAAATACAATTTGGTTTTTGGTATTTCATAGTTTACATATCTTATATCCAAAACCATGCTTAGAGCCTATTGTCAAAAACTAGATATTTCATCTTAATTGTGTAGTGGATCACATCCATACACACTATGCTTTTAGAGTATATCTTGTTTTTGTATTTGATGAAAGTTTGGAAAAACATGTTGATATTTCAAAACCAAGTTTAGTGCTTTATGTCAAAAACTAGATATGTCATCTTGATTGTGTAGTGGATCATATCCACACACACTATGCTTTAAAGTGTATCTTGTTTTTGTATTTGATGGAAATTTGGAAAAACATGTTGTTTTAGAAAAACAGTTTTTATTATGAGCCAATATTTCCAAGTTACAAAAATAGTCAAATCTTCAATAACATGCCTTGATTTTGTGCAAGCATGTTTCTATATCATAAAACTATTTTTGTAGAATTTCTAAGTATTTATGGGATTTTATTAAGCCAAAAAAAAACCTATCCTTAATCCCTATTTTCTGGTTCTGCCAGTTCTGATTTTTCAGAACTGACAGAGGCCGGTCGACCGGGTCGGTCGACCGGACATGCACAGCGTGCACGCCTGTGTGCACTGGAGGACGGTCGACCGGACCGGTCGACCGCTTAAGAGAGCTTTGCTCTCGGGAATTATCGGTCGACCGGGCCGGTCGACCGACAGAGAGTTTTCTCTCTTCTCCAGTTGCGCGGTCGACCGGGCCGGTCGACCGGAGGCTGCAACGGTCGGATTTTTGACCGTTGCCGGTCGACCGGACCGGTCGACCGGTAGCTCTGACAGAGCCCAACGGTCAGATTTTTCTGGCCTCTATAAAAGGGGGTTTTGTCATTGTTTGAAGCCAAGATTTTGAGGACTTCTTGAGCCAGTTTTTCCAAGTGATTTCAGAAGTTTTCTCCACAAAATAGAGTGCCAATATTTCCTATCAAAAGGGATTTTATCAAGAGAGTATTTATTGTGATTTCTTGAGTTTTCCATCAAAGCCTTCTTTCCTTGTTTTTTCTCACACCACACTTGAGCTTCCATTGTATATCTATCCTATAGGGAGAGTGTTGTAGTGAGTTTGTAATTGGTGATCAAGTGTTAGATCACCAAAGAGATTTCCTTTGTATTTGAGGAGACGGGCAAGTGTGCTCGTTGGTGGTTAGAGTTCGGTTGTGAACTCTTGGTGATTTGAGGTGCGGCCTCGGCGAGTCGGTGGACTTGCGTGTGTAAGGGACTTGGAGTCCGAGAGCTTGTAAGTGTTGCGGCACCGAGGAGAGATCCGGTGGGATCTTACATAGTGAAAATCCTTCGTGTGTCGAAGGCGAGGATGTAGAGCAAGTGTGCTCGAACCTCGAAACATACCCTTGTGTTTGCGATTGCTATCTCTTGCTCTCTTTCTCTTATTGTCTTATTTATATCTTGCATTTACTTTCATAGTTCTTACTTTTATATGCTTGATATAATTGTGTGCATAATTGATATACATACTTGCTTGGGATTGTTGTTAACACTAGTATTCAACCAAGAGAGCCAACGCGGCACCTCAACCCATTCAAGGGGAATCTAGAGGAGTTTGTCCAGAGCCTCGCAAGGGGAATTCGGCAACACTCTTGTGTTATACATAAGTGTTTGATTAAAAGAAGTTTTATTTGGTCATCGTAGTTTTAATTCCGCATTATTTGTTCATAAGTGACCATTAGATTAGCCATCACCTATTCACCCCCCTCTAGGTGATCTTACAATTGGTATCAGAGCTAGTGCTCTTGATATTGGGTCTAACAACCTAAGAGTTAAAGATCCTCTTTTAGGCTAATCACAAGATTTGTACACACACCATGGACTTCATGTCACCACCCACCTTTGACATTCTTAACATCCAAATTTGGAAGGTTAAGATGTCTTTGTTCCTCAAAGGACTTGGCCTTAGTGTATATCTTGCCACAACTAATAAAGAACATTGCTTAAATGGTAAGAACATTGAGGCTAATGCAAAAGCCCTTCATGCTATTAAGTCAACCCTAAATGATGATTATTTATCTAGGGTTTCTAACATTGAATCGGCTTTTGTAGCTTGGAACATCATCACCTCCCTTGGCGAAAAGGATCTATATTATGCCGGGAGCGATTCGGATGTTGGAAGCGACACCTCCAACAAGTGCTACATGGTCCAAGGGGATAACCCCCTTGAGGTAAACTCCGAATCCGAGGATGAGGATGTTAATATGTCATATGATGAGCTTAATACACTTTGCCAATTATTGCTTGAGAAATATGACATGATTAAAAAGAATAATAAAAATTTGAAAAAGGACATTGCTTGCATGCATAATGAACATGACTCATTTAGAGATAATATTGCATGCTTAGAAAAAGATAACAAAAGTTTGAAAAAGAAACTTGATTGCATGCATGTAGAAAGTGATTCTTTTAGAAATAAACTTGCATGTTTAGAAAAAGAAAATAAAGATTTGAAAAATGAAAATGTTTCCTTGCTTTCAAAATTGAATGATCTTTGTGAAGGGAACACTATTTTGAAGAATAAGATTGATTTGGTGGAAAAACAAAAGGAAATCGTTTTTCAAGAAAATAAATCTTTAAAAAGAAAATTTGTTGAAAAAGAAAAGGATAATGTTTTCAAAAGAAAAAGAAAAATGATTCTTTATCTCACCATGCTTTACATGCCACAACTAATGAGATTAAGAATTTGAAAAATAAGATAGAAAATTTGAGCTCTAATTTGAGCACATGTGCATTCAATCATTCTAAGTTGGAATCTTTGTTTCAAAAGAAACAAGTTCCCCATGCTCATGCACATACACATCATGCTCATGCTTATGTTGCACATCACGATCACAATCACACTCATAAGCATCATGATAGGGTGTACACTTGTACACATTGTGGTCGCAAAGGCCATTTAGCAAAATATTGTTTTGATAAGAAGCATAACTTATATTTTGCTATGTCTAAAGGATTTTGGGTTCCTTATAATAAAGCTAACCCCAAAGGACCCAAGAAAATATGGGTACCAAAACCCCCACCTTTTTCTTGTGATGTAGGTGAGGGCTCTCACAAAACGTGAGAGGATTGGTGCCTTGATAGCGGATGCAATGGACATGATGGACAAACTTTTGGATGCATTGCTATCAAGGAGATTTTGGTGGGAAAGACCACCATGCTTGGAGTTTTGGAGTTGGTAACAATTTCTAAACTCCTATTTTAGTTATGTACATGCTTTTATTTTCATAATATCATTCATAGCATGTTCATGTTTTAAGATTTTATGTGCTTCATGTGGTATTTACATGCTTAGATGTAGAATTTATCAAAACTTGCATTTATACATATATGAATAGTGAACTACAATTGACTCATATATATTTGAACTTCATGCTCATTTGTATCCACTATATGCATGTGTATAGGCTAGTTTTGATGATTCGGTCATTTATACTTGTTATGCCTATCCTTGATTTTACTTCATGTATATGTGTGTTTAATTCAAATCTAATAAATATACATGTATACCCGTGAGTCTCTAGCTTTCATGCAAATATTTGATAGACTCTTTTACAATTTTGGGATATGTATGTGTATTGTTAGATTTGTATAATTCATACATATACCATGAAGATTGTAGTTTTTAATAAAAATGATTTTGTTTTGATAACAATGATTTCTATGTGATTTGAGCTTCAATGACAACTTTCATGAAAATACTATTTACATAACCTTTGAACACTCATCTTTTATTCAAAAATATATTTATGAGCTTTATGGACTATGAGTGCTTGATTTTTATGTACTTAGTCTCATTCATGAAAAACATATGATTTGACATATTTGAAGGATCTTTAACTAGTTTTCAAAAACAATTTATACTAGTTATGTATTCTTCAAATAATTTTTGAGATTGTCACATGATTCAATTTTTCTTAAAATTTAATGCTTCATGATTTGAATATTAGTTTATATGTTAGTTTTGTCAACACTAGGATTTATACTTGAACATATCATGGGCCTCAAAAAGATCTATTAGTAAGTGTGCTTAAATGCTTATTTGAACCCTTGAAATGTACTTGTATTGCTTAGTTTTGATGATTCATACATATTTAAACTTATGTTCACCTTTTGGATTTGATTTATGATCATGTGCCTTTTATTTCATGTATATGTGTATTTTGCCAAACCTTAAAATATACATGTATAACTCTTGAGTCTTTTGCCTTCAATGCAAATCCATTCATATAGACTCACTTGAGTTTAAGAGATATGTATGTATATTTCATGTATTGTCAAAACATACATATATCTTGACATATAGATTTTGTTTTCAATGATTTAATAAAAAAATGTGAGATGATTTTGATGTTTATGATTTTCTAAGGAATATTGTACCTTATTGTCATTTTCATGATGCCATGTTTCACATAACATTAGTACACTCACTTCTTTTGAAACTATTTGGACTTTATAGATTAGAGTGTTTGAGTGTTTTGTGTTTCATTGCTATTTCATGAAAATCCTTAGATTTATTCCTTGATAGAAGGATTTCGTACTAAGTTGTTAAACACTCTCATTTAACTAGTTCGAATTCTTCATGTGTTGTTAATGCTAAGCTTAATTCAAATCTTATTTTTCAAGTTTATGCATTAGATTTTAAAATGGTATCAATATTTTTATTTGATATCAAAGAGAAAATTCAAAATTTGTTTCGATAAAATAGAATTAATGATTTTGTTTTGATGAGAAAAATTCAAAATTTTTGATTTGTATTGCCCCTCCTTGACTTCCTTATTTTTGACATAAAGGGGGAGAAAATTTGTTGATTTGATTTTACTTTGAACCCTTTGTTGATGATTGACAAAAAGGGGGAGAAGTATTTGTGTTTTGTTTTGATATATATGCATGATTTCCTTGCTTAAGGGGGAGAAGTATTTGTCCTTCTTACTTAAGGGAAATTAAGATTTGTATTTATGCATATGTGTTTTGATTTATGCAAATATGAGTAAAAAGATTTTGATTTATGCTTGTTGCATCTCCATATTTGCATCCATATTCATGTGCTTCATGATCATATTTATTATTTATTTTGTATGCATGAGTTAAGGGGGAGCTTCTTTGAAGCTTTACTTTAATCCATGCATATATAACGTCATGAGTTTTGTCATCATCAAAAAGGGGGAGATTGTTGGCCCAAAGGCCTATCACCTAGTTTTGATGATGATCAACTCATGAAGTTATGATTACTAATGATCTTGTGTTTAATTAGTGACAGATTCATTATCAAGATCTTAGTAGGTGTGGAGCTTCAACAAAGGATTTAAAGACAAGTTGGAAGCTAGCACCGGTTGATTCACGAGCCTATGCATCAAGAACACATCTAGAGATGAGCTCGGTGGATTGCATTTGGACCAAGTCAAGAAGATGAGAAGCCTTCAAGTGAAGACTTCAAGAGGATGAAGACTTGTGTCTAGGTATAAGATTTTTATTTGTTTTAGTTAAAATGTAAAGGATAGAATAGATTGGTGGATTGCTCAAATCTATATCACACACACACTCTTGATAGAACTCTTGATAGAATGATTTTCATAAAAGATTTTCCTAGTTAAGAAAAGATTTTTATTTGTGATAAAATACAATTTGGTTTTTGGTATTTCATAGTTTACATATCTTATATCCAAAACCATGCTTAGAGCCTATTGTCAAAAACTAGATATTTCATCTTGATTGTGTAGTGGATCACATCCATACACACTATGCTTTTAGAGTATATCTTATTTTTGTATTTGATGAAAGTTTGGAAAAACATGTTGATATTTCAAAACCAAGTTTAGTGCTTTATGTCAAAAACTAGATATGTCATCTTGATTGTGTAGTGGATCATATCCACACACACTATGCTTTAAAGTGTATCTTGTTTTTGTATTTGATGGAAATTTGGAAAAACATGTTGTTTTAGAAAAACAGTTTTTATTATGAGCCAATATTTCCAAGTTACAAAAATAGTCAAATCTTCAATAACATGCCTTGATTTTGTGCAAGCATGTTTCTATATCATAAAACTATTTTTGTAGAATTTCTAAGTATTTATGGGATTTTTATTAAGCCAAAAAAAAACCTATCCTTAATCCCTATTTTCTGGTTCTGCCAGTTCTGATTTTTCAGAACTGACAGAGGCCGGTCGACCGGGTCGGTCGACCGGACGTGCACAGCGTGCACGCCTGTGTGCACTGGAGGACGGTCGACCGGACCGGTCGACCGCTTAAGAGAGCTTTGCTCTCGGGAATTATCGGTCGACCGGGCCGGTCGACCGACAGAGAGTTTTCTCTCTTCTCCAGTTGCGCGGTCGACCGGGCCGGTCGACCGGAGGCTGCAACGGTCGGATTTTTGACCGTTGCCGGTCGACCGGACCGGTCGACCGGTAGCTCTGACAGAGCCCAACGGTCAGATTTTTCTGGCCTCTATAAAAGGGGGTTTTGTCATTGTTTGAAGCCAAGATTTTGAGGACTTCTTGAGCCAGTTTTTCCAAGTGATTTCAGAAGTTTTCTCCACAAAATAGAGTGCCAATATTTCCTATCAAAAGGGATTTTATCAAGAGAGTATTTATTGTGATTTCTTGAGTTTTCCATCAAAGCCTTCTTTCCTTGTTTTTTCTCACACCACACTTGAGCTTCCATTGTATATCTATCCTATAGGGAGAGTGTTGTAGTGAGTTTGTAATTGGTGATCAAGTGTTAGATCACCAAAGAGATTTCCTTTGTATTTGAGGAGACGGGCAAGTGTGCTCGTTGGTGGTTAGAATTCGGTTGTGAACTCTTGGTGGTTTGAGGTGCGGCCTCGGCGAGTCGGTGGACTTGCGTGTGTAAGGGACTTTGGAGTCCGAGAGCTTGTAGGTGTTGCGGCACCGAGGAGAGATCCGGTGGGATCTTACATAGTGGAAATCCTTCGTGTGTCGAAGGCGGGGATGTAGAGCAAGTGTGCTCGAACCTCGAAACATACCCTTGTGTTTGCGATTGCTATCTCTTGCTCTCTTTCTCTTATTGTCTTATTTATATCTTGCATTTACTTTCATAGTTCTTACTTTTATATGCTTGATATAATTGTGTGCATAATTGATATACATACTTGCTTGGGATTGTTGTTAACACTAGTATTCAACCAAGAGAGCCAACGCGGCACCTCAACCCATTCAAGGGGAATCTAGAGGAGTTTGTCCAGAGCCTCGCAAGGGGAATTCGGCAACACTCTTGTGTTATACATAAGTGTTTGATTAAAAGAAGTTTTATTTGGTCATCTTAGTTTTAATTCCGCATTATTTGTTCATAAGTGACCATTAGATTAGCCATCACCTATTCACCCCCCCTCTAGGTGATCTTACAAAATATGCACTTTTTACTACCTATCACACCCCCACACTTATCTTTTTACTCGTCCTCGAGTAAAAATCATAAAGAAAGAGAAAAAGAAAAGAAAAACTAATCTATCCTAACTCACTTTCGTAGGCATCACGGTTGCACTTAGCACGTGCAACAAGCCGTTAAACCTCTAGGTTACCCCTAGAGGACGAGTGTTGTCTCGTGAGGGTTTTTCAGCGGATTACACCCACAAAATCCATAAAAAGGAAAATGTTAGTGAATTAGTTAAATTATTTTATTTTTTATTTATTTATTTTAGTTTGAAAAAGGAACGAAATATTTGAAATATGTTTGAAGAAATTAAGTAATCTATAAGTTTTAGGATTATCATTTTTATTCATTCTTAAACTTAGTCTTTATACAATAATTTGTCATCAATTTTAGGTAAGGATTAAAATTGAATTTTTGTATAGTCTCTTTCGTTACCCTAAGTCATATGCATCCTTGTGAATCTATACTAGGGATCCTTTAACTTGGACTCTCATTCCTCTTTATTATTATTTTCTCTTTTTTTTAATATGTATAACTCATCTAATTTTCATTTGTGTAAGTATCAAGGCTTCTTGAGGCCCTCATACCTAACTAATTGACTATTAGATGTGTTAGTACATATATAAATAATATTTCTTGATTTTCTTAGGCTTTCTAATTCACCCATGTAGTGAGCCTAAGGTCGGTGGCTCCCAAACCGGTTGGTTTTAGGGCACCGGGTGAGAAAACACCCCACGGACTTAAGGATTCGAGTGAACTAGGCCACAAAACCAAGGTCTTAATTTATAAAATCACCGTAAGACGTGAATACTTATGCTTCTTGAGGCACATATATCTAGCTTCATTTATATATATATATATATATTTTTTATAAGGCACAAGAGTCTTTATTTTAGAATCCTAGATGTGAAAGTGTATTAGGAATGCACATTTTATTAAGGTAAAAATCAAGACTAATTAATTATTCAAATTTTCCTCCTATACCTAAAAAAATCTAACAATTTATTTTATTTCGACCAAGTTTTTAGAAATCCTAATTATGATTTTTCTAATTGTTAAGATTAACTTGGATTTCGTTCAAAAGATAAGTCAAAATATTGTTTCCTTTTTCAAATATATATATATATATATTATTTTTGTTAAGTTAATATTAACCTAAAGTTAGTAAGTTAATCATTATATTAGTCTGGTTAGTAAATATATATATATATATATATTATTTTTTAGAAAAAAGAAAATTTTGTTAAGTTAACATAAATGTTTTATTTTTATTTATTTTATTTTTTAGTATTATTCTTATTATTTTTATTTTTTTATTATTTTTTTATTTTTTTATATATAATTTTTTTAAAGTTAAGCATTAGTGCCCTCCCCCACACTTATCTCATGCATTGTCCCCAATATAGGAATGAAATGCATGAATGCATGAAATAAAGTGTAAAAAGAGATAAATAATAATATACAAATATATGTACAACATATGCATCTCCCTCACCTAGATCTTTTTAGGATTGATCCCTCTAGCTCGTTTCCCATCATTCCAATGGGTTCTCTTTATAGGGCACAATGGGGAGACCAATCTTTTTGTCATTTTTATGTTCATCCTCTTCAATTTGCTCCTCAATTTTTTCAATTTCCTCCTACTCTTCTTCCCTCTTTCACTCTTCATAAATTCATCATCGTCATCAAAAAACACTTTTGGGGTATACACAACATGAATACCTAGAATTTTTAGCTCATCCTCATATATCTCCTCAAAAATTGAATTAATCATTTCTTTCGGAGGTGTGTAACTAACCAAAGCATCCCTAATCGATTCATCCAAACTCTGGAGTTCTTTTTCAAAGAGGTTTTCAAAGTTTAAGTCAATCGGAGGTTCTTGAATTACATTCTCATGCGATATATCATTGATTGGCTCATCGACATTGAAGACACTCAAATCAAACTTTCTTTTTTTAAAGGGGACTCTAAAATTATAATCTCCAGCATGCATCTTCTCATTAATATAATCGCACTTATCCTTAAATAATTCATCAAGAAATAGAGACTCCTTTTCACTTTCTTTTTCACAAATGTTCTCAATGAAGTTTACCTCAAACGTTTGGTCTTGTATCTTACGAGGTTGTTTTTCTAAGTTGAAGACATTGACCTCTTTAGTCATGTCACCAAAGGTCAATTTCATTGACCCGTTCCTACAATTTATGATCGCATTTGCAGTTGTAAGGAACGGACGCCCTAAGATAACGGGAGTTTGAGACCTAGGAGTGGATACAAGTTGGGACTCAAGAACAATAAAATCTACTGGGTAGATAAAATCCCCAACCCGGATAAGGACATTGGTAATTTCTCCTTTGGGAATTTTTACGGATCGGTCAGCTAATTGGATTGTAACTTTCATCGGACTAAGCTCGCCCAACTCAAGTTGTTGGTAGGCTGAGAAAGGGAGTAAGTTGATACTTGCTCCCAAATCAAGAAGTGCATGATTAATTGCAGTTTGACCTATTGTGCAAGAAATGGTAGGGCAACCGGGATCCTTATACTTGACAGGGATTTAATTGGACAATAGCTCACTGATGTTAGTGACTAGAAAAACCTTCTTGGGCACATTAGTCTTTCTCTTCTTTGTGCACATGTCCTTAAGAAATTTATGGGTAGGGTGCTATGGGCTTGTGCATATTTTCGGCTGACTTGTCTTTTTTAGTGTTGTCGGAGTCAAGTTGAGATGAAGTGGGATTAGGCGAGGTGAATGCTTGTTTTGAACTTGATGGTGTTGATACTTGGTTATCCACTTGTTTTCCTGACCGCAATGTATGAATAAAATTGCACTGGCTCATGTGATCCTCTTGAGCCAAGTGAGCTTGACTAGAGTTCCTAGGGTTTGGTAATGGTTGACTTGGTAGAGTGTCCTTTTGTCTTTCTTGTTGATTCATTTGCATCTCTATTCTAGTCAAGACTTGAGCTAGCGTATCTTGGCTCTTAACTAGAGTGTCCACCTTTCTTTTCATATTGGAGAGTCTTGTTTCCATATGTGAATTTTGAAAAGAAGGTGGAGGATTTTGGTTGGAAAAATTTTATTGCTGAGGAGATTGTTGAAAATTGTTGGAGAATTTGGGCCTTATTTGATCATTATTGTTTGGACCCCATGAAAAATTAGGGTGATTTCTCCAACCGGGATTATAGGTGGATGAATAAGGATTATTAGCGGGCTTTGTGAAGGCCGCACTCATATGCTCGGGCAAAGTTTGATGAGCGATAAAGACGGGACATTCCTCGAACACATGGTTCATGTCTTGACAATAAGTACAGCCCGCCGAAGGTGTTGGGCTGACTTGGTTCACTAAGACTGGTTCTTTAGTTTCAAGAGCTTCTAGTCTTCGCATCACAGTAGCTAGTTTGCTTTGGTAGCTATGTTAGCCTCAATGGAATGGACACCTCCTTTAGAAGAGCTAGGGTCATTAGTCCTAAATTTTTCCGGAGTTGGTTCCCATTGAATGGTATTATCTGCCAATTCTTCATATAATAACCATCCTTCGTGTTCGTTCTTTTTCAAAAATCCTCCTTGGCACATGGATTCTAACAAGGTTTTTGTTTGATATTCTAATCCATCATAAAGAGCTTGGCAAAGTCGTCATTTCTCTATCCCATGGTGAGGGCATTGGGCAAGGAGGTCCTTAAAACATTCAAAGTACTTCCAAAAAGATTCATTGACTATTCGCTTAAACTGCAAGATGCTTTTCCTAATTAGTGCAGTCTTGTAAATAGGATAAAACTTCTTTAAGAAGGCTTTGACGAAATGATCCCATAAGGATATGGAACCAGCCTCTAGACTGTAGAGCCATTTCTTTGTAAGTCTTTCAAAGAGAATGGAACAAACCGTAATTTGATGGCATCTACTCCGAGGCTGGGTATTTTCATCATGAGACATACTTCTTCAAATTCCCTTATGAAAAAGTAAGCATCCTCAGATTCAAGTCCATGAAATTTGGGAAGAGTGTTGATGTATTGTGGTTTGAGCTCAAATTGGTCAACACCTTCATCAGGTAAATGAATGCAAGAAGGAAGAGAGGTCCTAATAGGATAGAACTTATCTTGTAGTGATGGTGATTGTGCCATGTGTAAGTCGGGTTTTTGTTCGGGTGGTGAGCTGGTCCTAGTTAGTCTAAATGTGAATGGGTTTCTTGACCAAGCTGACATGCACCGTTAACAACCAAGTTCACCCAATCAATCAAGAAAAGAAAAAATAATCAAAAATCCTATTCTAGGATAAACCTGGACCTAGACGACTCCTAACTTACTTTAGACTGTCTTTAGAAGGTATATTGTCGACCTTAACCACAAGTTAATCGGCCAGGTAGGTGGCAAGACCGGTGGGAGGTTATCCGTCAAAGACGTTCCTTAATTAAGTAACCACCGATCTTCGGGCTTTTGGCCCTTAATCCCCTTCCTAGGCACTGATTTGGCAAGAGTTAATTTTGAACAACTTCCTCCTTCAGCCAATTTCCTAATGAGTCCGAGTTAACCTAAAGCCAACGTCTAGTAAATTTTTATTTTAGGGTTAGGGTTGTGAGTGCGACAGAGATGATTTGTGGGCCAAGGAAGGGTGATGAAATCCCCACCTTATCTTGTTTATGGGATTTGCCCTTAAATTGATTTAGTGCACGTGTAAAGCAATAGACAAGTATTCACTCAAAAGAAGTAAATCAGCCAAGGGTGCGTCCTAGTCTATGTGCAATGCGAACGTACCTTGTCGCCAGCACTCTTCAACAGAATTTAAAAAGTTAAATAGACACGTGCTTATGATGCAAGAGTCTAAATTTTTTTATTTATCAACCAATAAGTTACTATTAATTAGTTAGCAGTATGCAGGGTGATCACAGAGAAAAATTATCAAAGCAGTAAACAGAACTTGCAATTTGCAGCAACCTGCAAAAATTTCAGTCAGTAGTTCACTACTACTGCCGCGGAAACGCGGCTATGGCCACGTTTGCTCGGCTATGTAGTAGGCTCTACTGCTTTGCCTTCTAAGGTAGAGGCACAGAGTTGCTATATGTCCTTTTCTGCTGTTATAGTTCCTGTTCTCTGATCCTGCAAACAGAAAGAAAAAAGAATTAGATTTTGAGAATATCGTGTCGTTCCTTCCCCGGCGATGGCGCCAAAATTTTTGATTGAAACGGGAAAATAATAAAGTTAAAGTTAAAAAGTCTTAGTCTCGTTTCAATTTAACCGCATAGCAAAGGCTAGACGGGTCGATCCACAGGGAAGGATGTGATGCAAGCGTTTCGGAATGATCTTCTCTGTATTTCGCTTAGAACAGAAGAAAAAGAGAGATTGATTAGATTTGATTGATTCTGAGAAATATAATTTACTAATCATCTACCACAACCCATAGTATTAGTCTCAAATAATGAAAATCATATTGAAATAATAAACATCCATCCTAGGTTATTAATTGCTATTCAAGCAAGATGAATAATGTTGGAACCCTAACTGGTGTGCACTAATAAAGATTAAACAGTTGTTCATCCTAATTTCAAAGTATAGCATAAGATAAGTTTTTACTTAAAGTTATGCTATCAAAGTTTTTAAGTATGAACTTATGAAGAATCATCTAAAAGTGTAAACTAAATTAAGAAAACCTAATTATCAATTCATCTTCAAGAAGATTATTTTAATCCTAGGGTTTCTAATAATGGATATCAAATAATTCACCTTTTAAACTAAACGAGGGTTGATCGAGAGATTAGCAAACTATAAATTGAATTTAGTTATTCATCTTTTTTATTTTATTTTCAATTTTTCTTTTTAATATGAAAAAATTGCATGAAAGCGAAAAGAAGAAAAATAATCTATCTAAGCAGAAAGACAGAATTAAATAACAAAGAAGAAAGAGTAACCTTTTATTGGATGTCACTTTCCAATTACAACGCTCCTCTCCTTCTTCAAAATATTCTCCTTCGAATAATAAAAACGAAAATACAAGAAATTTCGGAAGAGAAAAAAAATCTAAAGAAAAATCCTAACTTCAGTCATTGGATGCCCCCTCTCTGTTGCTCTGTAGGGGTATTTATAGGATATATAGGAAGTAGAGTCCCAGTACAACTCTCCCACGAAATCACGTAACAGATCTCATCCAAAGAGCTGCGGAAACGCGGCTATGGCCGCGTTTCCGCGGCTATTGTGTGGCCTCCTCTGGTCCGTCCATCTGGGCGCCTCCTTCTGGATTCTGCATGCAGACCCTCTATCTTGAGAATTCGGGATAACTTGGGAAGCAAGTTATCATAAATCCGAATTCATAAAAGGATTTTTATCTTTAAACTTTTCTCCTTTTATCTTCATCCTTGTATTGCAGCAACTAGGGTTGAGTAGAAGTCCATCTCATCTTATCCTTTTCCTCCTCTTTTAGCAATTAGGAGTTTTATTTTATCCTTCCTTTTCCTCCCTTAGATTTTAAATAAATAATTTAAAATCCAAGTTTAGATTAGGTTAGATAAGGAAGAAACTTCTAAATTACTACAATTTATGCATGTGGGCTTGTTGGGCTTTTGGTCTTCAATCGGGCTTTATTTCTTTATTTTTTTTAATTACTCAAGGTCTGCACACATTAAACAATAAAACATTAGTAGTAGTGCGTAATAAAAGAATAAATAGGAAAATATGATGTTAAATGTGGTGATAAATATGCACTTTTTACTACCTATCAAACCCCATGGAAGGATCTTTTTTGGAGGTATTTGGTGGGACCCCAGCTGGGCCGAAGATATGGATCTATATGATGATCACAAGTATTGGAGATGTGAGGATGATGCTATATTGGAGGAGGTGGCTCCTGGAGAAGAAGAAGACCCTGAGGAAATGGATCCTGAAGAAGAAGAAGACCCAGAGGAAGTGGTTCCTGAAGAAGAAGAAGACCCTGAGGAAGAGGACCACAAGGGAGGTGATTCTGTAGGGAATAACAAGGATGAAAGCTTCACTGATTCTAATATTACTCCTTGAGAGGGACCTTGATGTGTGAAATTTTGGGAGGAGAAGCATTGGCTCGCATATTTAGAGCTTTTTGGAGTGGGAAAGTTGTTGCATGTGTTATAAAAGAAATGCGTGTAAGCGATGTATCTTATTATAAATACACTCGTATGTTTTGTAGGAATGTAAGCATGCCAATGTAAATCTTGTTACGGAAACATTTTGAAGTTAAATGAAACTAGTATTTTGTATATGGAACTGCTTTTTTTGTTGTCATTTATATTATCGATGATAAGATTGGACTATTCTTTTAGATATAGATGGACTTAAACTTTCCTCCACCTGATGCGAACTTTGAAGGCAATGTCCCATTGCACAGTGCGATCAGAAGCGTCCATCCCCCGACAAATCATGAGTTTGTGGGTGAATAATCAAATGTCAACCAAAGGGTTCTGGACAGAATGCCAGATTGGCTGGTGCAATTGGCGACTGTAAGTAACCCGCGTAGAGCTCTAGAGCAATTCAGAAGTTAAATCCGCCAGCTTTTAAAGGAGGGGCCGATCAAATACAAGCTGAGGAGTGGCTTCGCCAGATTGAGAAGATACTAGACGTCATGGAATGCACTGAGAGTCAACGAGTATCTTTTACCTCTTTTATGTTCCAAGGGGAGGCAGAACGTTGGTGGGAAATGATTAAAAGTGGAGCTAAAATCTTGGGAAAAGAAATCTCTTGGAATTTTTAGTCAAAAAGTTTAATGAAAAGTATATACCAGGAGTAGCAAAGGACAAGTTTGCAATGGAATTCCAAGACCTAAAACAGGATCATTTGACAGTGAGTCAATATGAAGTCAAGTTTACTCAACTATCAAGATATGCTGAGAGGCTGGTGTCAGAAGAGGAGGATAAAACAAAAAGATTTGTGAGGGGTTTGAAGTCTGAAGTCAGGAGCAAATTAATCTCATTCCAACTACAAATTTATAGCCAAGCCGTAGAGAAGGCACTAGAAGTTGAAAGATATATGTAAGAAAATCAGGACGTAAGGATCAGAGCTTCCGTAAAGCGCCCCCGGTATGCTAATGTACCGAGTTTTGGAGCTTACCCCTCCAGGCCCGACAGAGGTGCCGGGTCTTCTCTAATGCCAGTCCAAGGAACCAGGGTGAGCTCATGGCCCAGGGGCATAGGTTTTCCTTATGCGGCGTCACCAACATCCTTCCCACGCTCCAGCCTTGCGAGGAATATGTGGTGTCTGAGGTGTAATCGCAATCACATTGGTAATTGCTCCATAGGCAAACAATGCTTTGCTTGCTGCAAACTGGGTCACATGAGGAGAGATTGTCCAACTTTACACGGACGTTCAGGAGCTAGTAGGAGAACAGATAGGCCGATCATGGGCATCGCCCCAACAACAGGAGGCCAACAATTGCTTTTCGGCAACCTGCCAACAAAACTCGTATAGTCATGACTCAGGCATCAGTACAACAACTCAGAGCTCAAGGAAGAATGAATGCAGTAACTCCGCAGGAGGCTCAAGCATCTAACACAGTGGTCGAAGGTACTATTTGTATATCTAAAAATATTGCTCGAGTATTATTTGATCCCGGTGCTACCCACTCCTTTATTTCTTTATCATTTACAACAACAATAAACAAGGAATTTGAACCTATGAATTATCAACTAGAGGTGTCAACCCCTGTAGGTGCAAAATTGACTACTAATGTGTACTATAAAGGATGTGAAATTATTGTAGGAGAAATAAAAACACAAGTAGATCTGATTAAAATAGGAGAGATGGAATATGACCTCATCCTAGGAATAGATTGGTTGTCAACATATCGTGCTCATGTAGACTGTCATCAGAAGAGAATAATCTTTAAGTTGGAGGGAGCTCCAGAAAAAGTATATGAAGGGGTGAAGAATAAAATTTGCATTCCAATAATTTCAGCTTTAAAGGCCACTAAGTTATTGAGGCGGGGGTGTCAAGGATTCTTGGCAACTATTGTAGGTAAGGAAGGCATGGAGACAAAAATTGAAAATAAAGCAGTCATAAGAGAATATCCTGATGTATTCCCGGAAGATCTATCAGGCTTACCCCCAGATAAGGAAGTAGAGTTTTCTGTTGATCTTCTACCAGGGACAAGTCCCATATCAAAGACTCCTTATAGAATGTCACCCGCAGAGATGAAAGAATTGAAGAACCAACTGCAAGAGTTATTAAGTCTCGGATTTATCTGGCCGAGTGTATCACCCTAGGGCGCTCCCATGCTATTTGTAAAGAAGAAGGATAGGAGCATGAGACTGTGCATAGATTATAATGAACTGAACAAAGTCACTATCAAAAATTAATATCCACTGCCGAGGATTGATGACCTTTTTGACCAACTTCAAGGTGCCAGCATATTCTCCAAAATAGATCTAAGATCTGGATATCATCCAATTAAAGATTAAACCAGAAGATGTTTTCAAGACGGATTTTCGGACCAGATATAACCACTATGAGTTTTCAGTAATGCCGTTTGGATTGACCAATGCCCCAGCAGCATTTATGGACTTGATGAATAGGATCTTTCAGCCATACTTAGATCAATTCGTGGTGGTGTTTATTGATGACATACTAATTTACTCAAGAAGCACAACAGAACATGAAAAGCACTTAAGGATAATATTACAACTATTGAGGGAGAAACAACTTTATGCAAAATTTTAAGAAGTGTGAGTTCTGGCTGGAAAAAGTTGGATTCATGGGTCACATCATAAATAAGGAAGGAATATCAATAGATCCCACAAAAATCGAGGTAATTAAGGATTGGCCTCGACCTACCAATGTCACAGAAGTGCGAAGCTTTTTAGGGTTGGCTGGGTATTATCGGAGATTTGTAAAAGGATTTTCCAGAATAGCAGTACCAATATCACAGTTAACCAAGAAAGGCCTCAAATTCTATTGGGGAGATAGTTAGGAGAAAAGTTTTCAAGAATTGAAGGATAAACTAACATCGGCTCCAATCTTAGCCATGCCCTCTGGGACTAAAAGTTATGTTATATATAGTGATGCGTCGAAGTCGGGGCTGGGGTGTGTATTGATGCAACTGTTGGCCCAGAGGCCTTCCACTCTAGTTTTGATGATGAATAACTCATGTAGTTATGTTTACTAATAATCTTGTGATGTTTAATTTCAGATACTTAACCAAGATATTAGTAGGTGATTAGCTTCAACAAAGGTATTTTGGAGCTTTTCATGGTGATTCAAGAGCCCGAGCGTCAAAGTTCATACCCTAGCACTCGTTGGAGTCAAGCTCGATGGATCACGGTTTGGATCGAGTCGACTTGGAGACGGCGCTCTACAAGAAGACCTCGGTACATAGTTTAGTTTATATTTTAGATCCATTTGTAAAGATTAGATAGTGTGATATGCTCAAGTTCACAACACACACACGTTTCATGTTTTGGTTTTGGTTTTCGGTTTTGGTTTAACCGATCTTGGTTTCATGAATAGATAGAATCAAAACAAGTTTACATGGTTTAATGTATATTAGCTTTGTTCTATATACATCTATGCTTCAACTATTTAAACAAACTTAGTTTGATAGTCTATTTCATGAGTTTACATATTTTTGAATTTTTAATCAAAAACATTGATATATATATCTTTCATGTATGTTGGATTCTATCCATATACTATATGCCTCAAATATTGTTTCATATCATGTTTTTTGTATTTGGATGAGTTTTGGACAAAACAATTTTTCATCTCAAAAATACAAGTTTTAGAAAACACGGTTTTTGATTTTCGGCAAAATTTCCATAACACAAAATGGTTCAAATTGTTTGAAATATGTGTTAAATTTTTTCACACATGTTTGTACATCAAAGTATTATGCTAAAACTATTTTTGTGAATTTTTAGAGATTTTATGGGATTTATTTGGCAATTAAAAACCCAAGTTTTCAATCCTGATTTCAGCCTGCCAGGCTCTGGCGGTCGACCAGACCAGGAACCGGTCGACCGGAACGGTCGACCGGACGTGCACACAAACGTGCACGCAGCCAGTCCTTTGGGCCGGTCGACCGACTGAAGGCAACTCACTCTCGGGTTGCCCCGATCGACCGGGCGGTCGACCGGCCAGAGAGCCGTTGCTCTCTGGTTCAGGGCCCGATCGACCGGGCGGTCGACCATCAGGCTCAACGGTCAAAAATTTGACCGTTGGCCGGTCGACCGAAAGGCCAATCTGGGCCTTTTCTCTGCCAACGGGCAGATTTCAAGTAGGGGTTATAAATACCCCATTTGAGAGAGGTTTTGAAAAAGAATTTTTGAGCCAAAAATTTCCTACTCTCTAGTGTTTTTAAAAGCAAGTTTTCAAAAGAGTTTGTTAGTTTTAAAGATCATCTTTATTTGTTTTCAAGAGTTGGAAAAATCAAAGAAAAATATAGATTTGGGATATTTACTTTGTTCTTCATTTCTATCAAATACTAAGTTGTTTTCCCAAGTATTTTTCCTTGTGATTTGTTTTCCAACATCTTGATTTTTCATACTTGAGCCATATCTTGCTATCCTATCTATAGGATCTTTATTTTGTGGAAGAAGTTGTTTGTGGTTGAGATAGACCACCAAGTTGTAACCCTCCTTACTTGTGATATCCCTCTTGTGTAGAGGTTGATTTTGGAGTGGTGGTTAGCTCCCTCTAGTGAGAGGTGGAGATTGTTAGTTGGCTCCCTCTAGTGAGAGGTGGAGTTTGTTTAGAATCCCTCAAGTGTGAGGTGATTGTTTTGTATTGGCTAAGTGCCTACCCCTCTTGTGTGAGGTGGGTTTGTGTGGCTTTATGCCTAGCCTCCAGTGAGAGGTTGTATTCGGTTGAGAGAGGAGTTGTGTACTCCCTTATTGTATTGCCCCAAATCCTCAGTAGAGGTTCCCAGTGTGGGAGTCCTGTGTGGACAAGTTAGTGGATTGAAAATCCTTCTGTATGAAGGCGGGGACGTAGAGCTGTGTGCTCGAACCTCGAAACATATCGCGGTGTTTGCATTTGATCCATTGACTCTAACTCTCTCTCTTTTATATTGTGCCTTGCATTAATTCATATTGTCATATATACTTATATGCTTGGCTTGTTTGTGTGTGCCTCACTTGTGCTTAACCACGAGAGCTTCATATAGCGCCTCAACTCTTATTCAGAGGAATCAAGAGGAGTTAGTCCAGAGCCCTTCATCGGGAATTCGGTTACACTCGTTGGTTGCATTAAGTGTTGTTGCAATTAAGTTTTAATTTTCGCATTTAGTTCATTAGATTAGCGGTACATCTATTCACCCCCCCTCTAGGTGTACTTTCAGCAACATGGGAGAGTAATCGCATATGCTTCCAGGCAGCTTAGGAACCATGAGAGAAACTACCCAACCCATGATCTTGAGCTGGTTGTAGTTATATTTGCCTTGAAAATATGGCGACACTATCTTTATAGAGTGACATGTGATATATATACTAATCATAAGAGCCTAAAATACATCTTTACCCAAAAGGAATTGAATATGCGTCAAAGAAGATGGTTGGAGTTAATGAAAGACTATGATTTGACCATTCATTATCACCCTGGAAAGGCCAATGTGGTGGCTGATGCTCTTAGTAAGAAGTCTAGAGGATCCCTAGCTGTATTGTTAACCCAACAAACTGGTCTATTAAAAGAGATAGAGAAGATGCAACTTGAGGTTCTAATAAGAGAACCCAGGTGGGGGATTGGTCAGGTAAATCAAGTCAGCATTAGCTTCGACCTCTATGAAGAAATCAAAGAAGCACAACAAAAGGATGATCAGGTAGCTAAGAATATAGAAAGGGTGCAAAGAGGTGAAACTCAAGATTTTACCATTGTAAGAGCCTTGCTGAGAAAGGGGAGCCGGATATATATACCTCCAGATTTTAGGCTCAAGGAGCGAATTATGACTGAAGCTCATTGCACCCCTTATACAGCACATCCCGGAACAACTAAAATGTATCAGGATCTGTGAATAAATTTTTGGTGGGAATAAATGAAGAAGGACATAGCTAAATTTGTACAGAGATGTCTGATATGCGAACAAGTCAAGGCTGAACACAAGAAGCCTCCGGGACTCCTCATGCCCTTGCAAGTCCCCGAATGAAAGTGGAGCAATATTACTATGGATTTTGTGACAGGACTCCCTAAATCCCTCAAGGATATGATGCCATATGGGTGATAGTTGACCGACACACAAAGTCCGCTCATTTCCTACCCGTTCGAGTAAACTATTCAATAGATAAGATAGCCCAAATCTACCTCCGAGAGATAATCCGGATTCATGGAGTGCCCGAGACAATTGTGTCGGATCGAGACCCTCGGTTCTAGTCAAGGTTCTGGGTCAGTTTATCCCAAGCATTGGGTACTAACTACATCCAAGTACAGCGGCGCACTCGCAAACTGACGGGCAGTTAGAAAGGACTATACAAATATTAGAAGATATTTTGAGAGCATGCGTATTAGATTTCGGAGGCAATTGGGAAAATACCTACCACTAGTAGAGTTTGCATATAACAATAGTCACCAGTCAACTATAGGGATGCCACCATTTGAAGCCTTGTATGGTAGGAAATGTAGATCCCCAATTTGTTGGGAAGAGATGGGAGACCGAAGAATGTTCGAAACTGATATAGTTCAAGAAACAACAGAGAAAATTTAGATAATAAGGAAGAGAATGAAGGCGGCCCAAAGCAGACAAAAGGCATATGCATATCAGCGCCAGAGACCCTTAGAGTTTGCAGAAGGTGACAAAATTTTCCTGAGAATATCTCCAATGAAAGGAGTGGTACCCATTGGCAAACTAAATAAGTTGGACTCTCATTTTATCGAACCATTTGAAGTATTGGAAAGAATTGGACCACTGGCCTATCGGTTAGCCCTGCTACCAGAGATTGAGAAAATACATAATGTATTTCATGTGTCACAATTGAGGAAATACATACCAGATCCCGTCATGTCCTCAGTTACTCATCACTGCAACTCCAAGAGGATTTGTCATATACAGTTGAGCCAGTACAAGTTCTAGATCATAAAGAAAAGCAATTAAAGAACAAAGTGATTCCTTTGGTAAAGGTATTATGGAGAAGCCAAGAGATCGAAGAAACTACCGGGGAATCAGAGGAGAAAATGAGGAAAACTTACCCACAGCTTTTTCAAGGTACGTTGAGCTTTGGGGTCGAAGCTCCCTTAAGGAGGGTAGAAATGTAACAACCGATTTTTTTATTTATATCTTTTCACACTCTAATTATCGAGGTTAGCGGTTGAAAGATTTATTTAAATTGTTATCCTCAAAATAATAATAATAATAATAACAATTTAAAATTTCTATGAGTGATTCACTTTCCTAATTAAAACATGGTAAATTGGGAGTACATAAAATTTACGTGGATTGTGTACGTAATGCTTGTATAAATAAGGGTATGTCACATGGGTATCTTTAAGACCATGATTAACTTAATTAGAACCTAGTGTTATGCTAATAATAATCCTTGGAGATAGTGGAATGGGGTAGGTGTGCATGTAGGGTGAGATCTAGGGCTACATCTTCTTGATTGAAGCATGGACAAGTGACATCTAGAGGAGAATCCTCACCTTATAATTTACACCAAAGAAGAAACTTTCTACCCATTTTACCCTCCCCATCCTCTTTATTCAGATCTGAGAACACTCCTCTTCTCTGTATTTTCTTCCAAAAGCCCTAAAATTCTC
>JAVJIF010007005.1:0-127500 GCA_038442645.1 Agave tequilana | reverse complement strand
GTTCTATATGCATGCATGCTTCAACTACTTAGACAAACTTATTTTGATATGCCTATTCATGTATTTAGGTTTTGTGTTTTTAACAAAATGTATTTTGGAATTAAAGTCAAAAACATGAATATATATATGTTTCTTGTATATTGGATTATATCCATATGCAACATGCTTCAAAGTGTTTAAATATCATGTTTTTGTATTTGGATGAGTTTTGGAAAAATCGGATTTTCATTTGGAAAATTCAAGTTTGGAAAAATACGGTTTTTGGTTTTCGGCAAAATTTATAAGTCACAAAAATGGTTTAAAATGTTTGAAATTTGTGTTAGAATTTTTCACACAAGTTTATATTTCAATGTAAAATGATAAAACTATTTTTGTGGATTTTTAGAGATTTTATTGGAATTTTTAAGACTTTAAAAATCTAGTTTTTCAGTCCCAGATTTTTGGCTGCCAGGCTCTGGCGGTCGACCGTAACGGTCGACCGGGCCAGGAGCCAGTCGACCGTAGCGGTTGACCAGACATGCACAAGTTTGTGCACGTAGCCGTGTCAGTCGGCCGGTCGACCGACCGGTCGACCGACTGAGAGCAACCCACTCTCGGGTTGCTCCCGGTCAACCGAGCGGTCGACCGGACAGAGAGTGTTGCTCTCTGTTTCTGGGGCCGGTCGACCGGGCGGTTGACCGGTAGCTGCCAACGGTCAAAAATCGACCGTTGGCCGGTGACCGTCCGGTCGACCGGTAGTTCATTTTTGGCAGTTTTAGCTGCCAACGGCTATATTTTTCTAGGGGCTATAAATACCCCATTAATGGCTAGTTTTCACTAAGAATTTTTTGGACGAAATTTCTGAGCTTTCTCTGGTGTTTAAACAAGTTTTAAAAGAGTTTCATTGTGCCAAAAAGATCAATCTTTATTGTTTTAAAGTGTTTTAATTTTTCAAAGAAAAATAGTCTTTTGGGAATTTGATTTGGTTCTATCATTCTATATCTTTGTGGTGATTTCCCAAGTGATTTTTCTTTGTTTTAAACACTTTGTTTTTCACACTTGAGTTACATCTACTATCTTATTCTATAGGATCCTTGTGTGGGAAAAGAGATTGTTTGTGGTTGTTAGACCACCAAGTTGTAAACCCAATCTTTGCTTGGCTTTGTGCCTTTCCCTCATTGTGTTGAGGAGGTTGTGCATTTGGGTTGTATCCCTCAAATTGTGAGGTGATCCTTGTGTTGCTTTGTGCTCATCTCTCAAGTTGTGAGGTGACTGTTTGTTGGCTTGGTGCTTTGCCTCTAGAAGGAGGTTGTGGTTGTAAAGAGAGGAGTTGGGTACTCCTTGTGATTGTATTGCCCCAAATCCTCGGTGGAGGTTCCCTTTGTGGGAGTCCTGTGTGGACAAGCTAGTGGATTCGAAATCCTTCTGGGTGAAGGCGGGGATGTAGAGCTGGGTGCTCGAACCTCGAAACAAATTTTGTTGTTTGCGCTTGATCCATTGACTCTTACTCTCTCTCTCTCTTTACTTTGTGCCTTGCATTATTTCATATTGATCATTCACATTTATATGCTTGGCTTGGTTTGTGTGTGCATCACTCATTTAGTGTAATTGCAATTAAGTTTTTAAATTCCGCATTTAGTTTACTAGATTAGAATTATCACCTATTCACCCCCCTCTAGGTGATTTCAATTGGTATCAGAGCCTACGCTCCTGATATTTAGGTTTAACCACCTAGGAGTGTGATCTTGGTTAGCTAATCTTCATTTGCATTTACATTTGCACACATATAGTTTGCACTCATGGATAGCCCTCCCATGTTTGATATTTCTAGACTTGATTTTTGGAAGGCCAAGATGAGTTGTCATTTGAAAGCATTAGGTAATAAAGTACATCAAGCCATTACCAAGGAAACCAACCCTAATGATAGCAAACATAAAAAGGCCAATGCATTAGCCCTTAAGACACTTAGAGCATCTCTTGATAAAGATTTATTACATGTGTTTGCTCATTATGATTCGGCTTTTGCAGTTTGGAGCATTATGATTTCTCCCGAGCTTCCAAAGATTATCAATAGGATGAGGAGATCTAGGAAAGATAAGTCCGACGAGCGTTGCCTCATGGTCCAAGGGAATGACTCCCTTGAGGTACAATCGGACACTCTACTAGATGATAGCTCTAGTTCATATTGCAATGATTGTTTAGAGGCTCAAGCCTTAATGAAGGATTCGTGTTCAAGTTTTGAATCAATTTTGCAAGAGAAGGAAGAGATTACTAGTGAATGTGAGTCACTTAAATCTCAACTAGAACTTGCCCTAAAAGAAAATGAATTTTTGAAAAGCAAAAATGATTGTGATGATGTTTTGAAAAACAATGAAGCTTTATCTTCAAAATTAGATTTTATTTTAAAAGATAACCATTCTTTGAAAAATGAAATTGAGTTTATTTCAAAAGAATTAGATTTAGTTTTAAATAAAAATAAATCTTTGAAAAATGATATAGACTCATATGTTTGCCATGCTAGTGTAGCTTCACCAAGCACATCTATTGCATGCTCACTTTATCTTTAAGTATTGAAAATGATATAAATGTTTTAAAGAAAAGTGTTGATTGTTTGGGCTCCACTTTGAGCCAATGTGCTTTGAATCATACACACTTGGAATCCTTGGATCGAAAGAAACAAGTTCCATTATTGCATGCACACCATACACGGCATACACATGCTCCTCACGTTCACACCCATCACATGTATGCTCATGTGTACACTTGTACACATTGTGGACGTAAGGGCCACCTTGCTAAATTTTGTTATGATCGCATACATGATGAAAATTTAGCAAATAATTTTGTTTGGGTTAGGAAAGGTACTAACCCCTATGGACCCAAAAGAAAATGGGTACCGAAAATCACCCCCATGATTTTTGATGTAGGTGTGGGCTCTCGCATAACGTGAGAGTATTGGTGCCTTGAAGTGGATGCGTTCCGTGCTTAAAGAAAATAATTTGGATGCATCACTTTCAAGGGGAGTTTGGTGGAGAGGACCACCATTGGTTTGGAGAGCTAGAGAGGTGCCTTCATCGGTTTTGGTATCAATCTCTAACTCCCGTTTATATTCGCATGCTTTTTCATGTTCATCAATTTATAGCATGTCTTGGTTTATTGATTATTATGTTTATGTCATGATAATTAGATTAGTGTTATACATGTTAGTTATTTGAGACACCCATGTTTTATATGGATCTATATCTATGTGTTCTCACTTTGTTTTTAAACTAATATGTATGTCCTAGATCTATTACACATGCATATACATAATAACCATATGGACGTTTATGATTTTTGTTTTTGATGCTTCATGTTTTGATTAGTATGTTAAATGCCATGATCCTTAGATCATTGACATGCATGTAAAGCTTTTGAGATCACCCATGTTTATATGGACCCATATGTTGTGTTCTCACCATTATTTAGCTATTATATATATCATAGGTCTAATAGCATGTGGATTTATATAATGATCATTTTTATGATTATCATGTTGATTTATGTCAGTTTTATGCCTCATGTTTTGAATATACGTTTAGATGTTAGTTTTCATTAAGAGTAGAATTTATACTTGTACATATTGTGGGCCACAAATAAATCTTTATATATGTTTGTGCTTGAATGCTTATTTGTACCCATTAGATGTGCTAGTATAGTCTAGTTTTGATGATTCATGCATTTTAAACTTGTATTCTCACTTTGGATATGTTTTTATGATTATATGTTTGTCTTCATGTATATGTTTATTTTGCTAAACTTTAAAATATACATGTATACCCCTTGAGTCATTTGCTTTTCATGCAAATCTATATTATGGATTCAATTGTGTTTTTGGGATATGTATGTATACTTCTTGTATTGTCAAAACATACATATGCCTTGAAGTATAAATTGTTTTAATGAAATTTAGTTTTTCATGTCTTCATGTTTAAAGGAATGTCAATTGAGCTTAATTGAACATTTTCATGATTATGATCTTCACATTTTATTTATACACTCATCTTTCTTGTTTACTCATGTTTTGTTTTCATGAGACATATTCATGCTTCATTGACATTGAGTGTTGGCTATCATGTGGATTTCTTGTTTCATGAAAAATAATTTTGTTTTATTCCTTACTTGAAGGATTTCGTACCGGTTAACAAGTTTTTCCATTTAACTAGTTCGTATTCTTCATCATGGTAGAGTTTTCAAACAAATTATATTTTCAAACCTATTTTTGAAAACTCCTACCTTCAACGGGCGGTTGGATGGGCGACCATGCCTTGTATGCTTTTTATTGAAAATCTTTTTAAACTTGAGCATGATTGGGTGGTAGGTAATATGAGATATACATTTGATATTATTGTTGTTTCAATTGGTATCATTGGATTCTTTCAATTGGTATCAATATTGACATTTCTTGTATACTCATATATATTTTTATGTATGTATGCTTTCACTTCAAATAGTATCAATTTTGATTGGTATCTAAATTTTCATACATATATATATATTTTATTTGTGCTTACTATATCCCTATATCTTTAAGCACAAATCATGTTTATGCTAAAGCTTAAATTTTTAATGACTATCATGTTTCAATTAAGTTTTCAATTGGTATCCCAATACAAGCTTTCGCATCGTTTTAGTTGGTATTTCATAAAGGGAGAGAAAACTCGTATTTCATCTTTTAATTGGTATTTTGTTTACCATGTGTTTTGTATTCCACTCCCTTACTTTATGATAGAAAATGATTAAAAAGAATAATACTTTTAATTTGGTATCATATGATTATAGGGAATAATAATTTCAATTGGTATCATATGATTAAAAAGAATAATACTTTCTATTGGTATCAAGATTTTTTTTTTGTTTACTTATCAATTGGTATCAAGATTTTGTTTTTACTATCAATTGGTTTATCTTTTCATTTTGTTCTAAAAATGTTTGTTTGAGATTTATTTCAATGCCTCATTTACCTTTCAATTGGTAGGCATTTCTTAAAATGTTTTTATGTTCACTTTCAATTGGTATCAATATGCACTTCATTGACACATTTTTAATTGGTATCATATTTGATTGTACCCCTTATTGACATTGTTTTTGTTTTAGACAAAAAGGGGAAGAACATTTTGTTTTGTATTCTTTCACCCCTTTGTTGATAATTGACAAAAAGAAGGAGAAGAATTTGAGTTTATATGCATGTTTTGTTTTATTTATTAGTTTGTTGTTTAAATTGTTTAATTGGTATCAAGAGCATTATTTAAGAGCATGTTTTTATTGGTATCAAGAGCACGTTTCATGCATGATGCATTTCATATGTTTGGTATCAAGACCATTATGTTTTAGAAAAAGGATTTATGTTCATGCATCACAATAAACAATAAATATATGTGTTTCATGCTTGTTTATGAGCCTTCATTGCATATTTATTTGCTTGTTTATTGGTATGCATGAGTTAAGGGGAGCTTCTTTGAAGCTTAACTTTAATCCATGCATATATAACTCCATGAGTTTTGTCATCATCAAAAAGGGGAAATTGTTGGCCCAGAGGCCTTCCACTCTAGTTTTGATGATGATTAACTCATGTAGTTATGTGTATTAATAATCTTGTGATTGTAGTTTCAGATCATTAACCAAGATATTAGTTGGTGATTAGCTTCAACAAGATGATTTGGAAGCTATTCACATGGTGATTCAAGAGCCCGAGCGATAAGATCATATATAGCACTCATTGGAGTCAAGCTCGGTAGATCACGGTGTTTTGGATTGAGTCGGCTTGGAGACGGCGCTCTACAAGAAGACATCGGTACCTAGTTTAGTTTTGTGTTTGGATCCATTTGTAAAGATTAGAATAGTATGATATGCTCAAGTTCACTATACACACACGTTTTATGTTTTGGATATTGGTTTTCGGTTTTTCCATTTTGATTTAACCGATCTTGGTTTTCATGAATAGATATTGATTGAAAACAAGTTTACTTGGTTTATGTATATTAGATTTGTTCTATATACATGCATGCTTCAACTACTTAGACAAACTTATTTTGATATGCCTATTCATGTATTTAGGTTTTGTGTTTTTAACAAAACGTATTTTGGAATTAAAGTCAAAACATGAATATATATATGTTTCTTGTACATTGGATTATATCCATATGCAACATGCTTCAAAGTGTTTAAATATCATGTTTTTGTATTTGGATGAGTTTTGGAAAAATCGGATTTTCATTTGGAAAATTCAAGTTTGGAAAAATACGATTTTTGGTTTTCGACAAAATTTATAAGTCACAAAAATGGTTTAAAATGTTTGAAATTTGTGTTGGAATTTTTCACATAAGTTTATATTTCAATATAAAATGATAAAACTATTTTTTGTGGATTTTTAAAGATTTTATGGGAATTTTTAAGACTTTAAAAATCCAGTTTTTCAGTCCCAGATTTTTGGCTGCCAGGCTCTGGCGGTCGACCGGGCCAGGAGCCGGTCGACCGTAGCGGTCGACCGGACGTGCACAAGTTTGTGCACGTAGCCGTGTCAGTCGGCCGGTCGACCGACTGAGAGCAACCCACTCTCGGGTTGCTCCCGATCGACCGAGCGGTCGACCGGACAAAGAGTGTTGCTCTCTGTTTCTGGGGCCGGTCGACCGGTAGCTACCAACGGTCAAAAATCGACCATTGGCCGGTCGACCGGTAGTTCATTTTTGGCTGTTTTAGCTGCCAACGGCTATATTTTTCTAGGGGCTATAAATACCCAATTAATGGCTAGTTTTCACTAAGAATTTTTTGGACGAAATTTCTGAGCTTCTCTGGTGTTTAAACAAGTTTTAAAAAGAGTTTCATTGTGCCAAAAAGATCAATCTTTATTGTTTTAAAGTGTTTTAATATTTCAAAGAAAAATAGTCTTTTGGGAATTTGATTTGGTTCTATCATTATATATCTTTGTGGTGATTTCCCAAGTGATTTTTTTTTTGTTTTAAACACTTTGTTTTCCACACTTGAGCTACATCTACTATCTTATTCTATAGGATCCTTGTGTGGGAAAAGAGATTGTTTGTGGTTGTTAGACCACCAAGTTGTAAACCCAATCTTTACTTGGCTTTGTGCCTTTCCCTCATTGTGTTGAGGAGGTTGTGCATTTGGGTTGTATCCCTCAAATTGTGAGGTGATCCTTGTGTTGCTTTGTGCTCATCTCTCAAGTTGTGAGGTGACTGTTTGTTGGCTTGGTGCTTTGCCTCTAGAAGGAGGTTGTGGTTGTAAAGAGAGGAGTTGGGTACTCCTTGTGATTGTATTGCCCCAAATCCTCGGTGGAGGTTCCCTTTGTGGGAGTCCTGAGTGGACAAGCTAGTGGATTCGAAATCCTTCTGGGTGAAGGCGGGGATGTAGAGCTGGGTGCTCGAACCTCGAAACAAATTTTGTTGTTTGCGCTTGATCCATTGACTCTTACTCTCTCTCTCTCTTTACTTTGTGCCTTGCATTATTTCATATTGATCATTCACATTTATATGCTTGGCTTGGTTGTGTATGCATTACTCATTTAGTGTAATTGCAATTAAGTTTTTAAATTTCGCATTTAGTTCACTAGATTAGCATTATCACCTATTCACCCCCTCTCTAGGTGATTTCAATGAGCTATGTATGTATGTGCTCTATTAATAAAGGATATAGTTATTGTCTGAATGTGATATTATTTGATGAAGGATTTAGGCAAGGGTAAAGGCATACACGTAGGAATACACGTGTAGGAAATTATTGATGAACTTGAACTTGTTGTGTACTCGGAAAGAATATTTCGAGTTAATAAAGAAAATGTAGTAGTTGAGACATTTAACTAATAAAAGGTGTAGAATATGGGGATGGATAGGAGAGAGCCCCATGGTAGGAGTAGCAGTCATCATAATTGATGTACGACCTCCTCAGACCCCTCAAATTTATGGTTGTGATAGAATTTCATCTTACCATATTTTAGTTGCTTGTGTAGTTTACTCACTGAGCCGTTGAGCTCACTCCCCCTTTTTTTTTCTTTCCACCCATTCAGGTTTGGATAAAGGAAAGAGACTGCTTTAACTCAGAGGATTTAGTGATAGGCCGAACGGCATGCTATTCATATTGTTTTTGTTTACCCTCTTCATATGTATGCTTTACTTTAAGTACTTTTCTGGCTAGTTATGCTTATGGTACACTCATTGTTTGTAACTCGCCTTTTGTAATATTCTTGGACTAGGGATTTATGGTACATGTGATGTTTTGAGAACTAAGACTAGTGGTTGTACTTGGTGATGAAGTGTTGGAGATCAAATCCTTATTGTTATATGTTATTAAGATGTATCCTGAAAACATGTTGTGGAAACATGTAATGAGAATATAATTTTTGGGTTGAGACATATTTATACCCTGTGATAAGTAGGTCGTGTGGGCCGAAATTCTTATTTGGAATAAGTAGGCCATGGAGCCGAAATGGATGTTCTATGTCATGTAAAAATGTAAAACTTCAGGGGAGGTGCTGCCAAACTTTTTTCTGGGATAATAATGGAGAATTGGAATAATTGGGAGTTATCGGACTAATCTTTGTCTACGAAATGGGGACCGTTACAAAAGCAGACACGTCGTTCAGATCTTCTTTCTTCTAAAAGTTGAAGGGATCCTTGTTGTGGCAGAAAGATTTCCTCTTAAAAGTTTTATTCTAGTTTTGGTGAAAAGCGCGCATCTTATTTTTGAACATGAGTTTAAAGTCACTATTGGTGATCGACATTGTTCATTTTTGGTTTTTTTGGCTTTTTTTCTCAGCCTATGTTGTTCTTCAATTCTAATTGAGTTTCGCACTTTAGATGAGGGTAAGATCTCCTTTGATATGACTAAGTATTTTTTCAAAGTCTGTCCAAATATCAGATAATTTATTTATGAGCCAAGCAATTTGAAATGTCTCATCAATGGTAGATTCATTGGTCTTAAGCTATTGCATTAGGTGCTAAAATTCATGAATTTATTCATTCATTGGTTTGAATCTGCTATTTTGAATTTGTTAAAATCAGATGCTTTAAATCTTTTTATACCAGTATCATACAGGCTATATTTTTTCTAGAGTATCCCAAAGATTTTTAAGACTAGTGATGGAGTAGGAGATGACATATAGTTTGTCAGATAATGCTCCTAGAATTCTATTTAGATAATGACACTCAATCTCTTGAGGAGTTCTAGGAGTAATGATAGGTTTTGTAGTTGAGCTCTGTCTAGTAGTTGGTCAAGAAGAAGATGGATAATCAGTTTCAATGGTTGTTATTAGATTTAGTGTTGTTAACCAGAATCTCATTTGGTTTTGCCAACGACGAAAGTTGTTACCGTTAAACTTTTTTGACTTTGCCGAGAGAATCTCACTTGTAGCCATTAACTGATGATACATAAATATTTTTGTTATTATAATGCTACAAACATGTAGTCCAAAGTTCATCCAGAAAGAAAGCTTAATTGGCATGCTTAATATTAACAGTTCAAGATTGATAGCATGAACAATTATTTTATAGAAATTTGATAGCAGGCATAAAAACACTTTTCAGAATAAAATTATGCATATCGAAGCATGTAAATAGGCTCAATAAAATTATCATAGTACACATGATTAAATTCTTTAACAACATGTTTTTTTTAGAAATATTGTTGGCCCATAAGGTTACACTCTCCATTTGTTTAGAGTTTTGATGATAACAAACCAAATAGGAACTATATGGTACTAATTAGTTTGTTAAGATAAGTTTCAGGTTTGTACCATATTTGGAGGCCATTGCTTTGCTATTGCAAGAAATTCTAGGTTCATAAAGCAAAGAAGGCTTTTTGCACATCAAGGAAGGAACATAGAAGAGAAGGCTCTAGCAAGGCATTGCATGGCTCAAGACTTCAAGATTGCTCAAGATAATTTATTAGATTTGTTTTTAGTTTAGAGTTTTGTTAAAGAATAGTGAATAGGTTTGAAGCTCTATCACACACGTTTTTGCGCACATCTTGTTTCCAAACATATTTCCTATAATATGTACAAAAATAGTTTGTATACAATCTTCAGCCTACAAACTCATTTTTATCCATTATATATATCCCTATTCAAAACTATTTTGTTCAAATAGATTTCTCCTCAAAATTCCGTTTTTGTTTTAGCTTTTGACCTGAGCCGGTTGACCGCAAGGGTCGACCGACCCAATGTCAGGTCAAGCCGGTCGGCCGACCCAGTCGACCGGAGTTCTAGCAGCTGTGCGTATCAGTGTGCACGTTTCACGGTCGACCCGGACGGTCGACCGACACCTGCCTGACTGAAAGACTTCTGCTCTCTGTATTTTTGGGTCGACCGGGCGGTCGACCGTTAGCCTGCAACGGCTATTTTTTTGAACTAGCGGTCGACCGGGCCGGTCGACCGAGGTAGCCGTTTGAACAGTAACGGCTATTTCCTAAGCTGGTTTATTTTTTGTCCTTTTCTCACTTAAGTGTGTTTAAATGACATGTTTTGGTTTTAATACTTTCTGATTAGCCTTAAATATGTTTTATCTCTAAACCCTAACCCTCTCCTATAAATAGGGGTGTTTGGGGAGAGGTTCACCACTAATTCTTAATAAGAAAAATTTGCAAAAGTTTCAAAAGTTTAAGGCATTCAAAAGAGTTTGATTTCTTGATTTTTGTGCTGAAATTCTCTCTCATTTTCTGAAGTGTTTTCAAGAACTCTCTGATTTCTTTTTCTTTACACACAAGAGCTTCATTCCTACTCATTGTTCTCTAAGGACCTTTGTAAGGGAAGAGAATTTTGAAAGAGAGAGTTTGTGGTCTTTTGACTACTAAGAGATTGCTTGTACTTGAGATTGTGGAGTTGGGTACTCCGGTGAATTTGTAACATCTTTGTGATAGTGGAAGTGGTTGGAATCCTTCTGGGGAAGGCGGGGAAGTAGAGCTGGGTGCTCGAACCTCGATAACAATTCTCGGTGTTTGCGTTTGGTTTACTTGCACTTGATTCTTGCTTTACCTTCATTGCTCTTATTACTTGCTCTCTATTTTCATTGCAATATTCATTTGTTTTCATTCATCTTGTCAATCATAGTCCCATACAACAAGGTTGCATTGTGCACCTCTAACTCATTTCAAGAGGAATCAGGAGGAAAGAGTTCAGAACCCTTTACGGGGTATTCGGCTCTTAGTCTTGTTTTGGGCGATTGTTGCATCATATTTTTAAATTGTGCATTGATTAGCATTATCACCTATTCACTCCCCCTCTAGGTGATTTTCAATTGGTATCAGAGCTTGGACTCTAGGTTTGGCTTAACATCCTTAGAGAGATCCTTAAAATTTGCTAATCAACATTTTCATTCCATCATTCATTCACTAGTAAACATGGCCGATAACATCAAAACCCCTCCTAAATTTGATGGACTAAATTTCCCTATTTGGAAGGTTAGGATGACTATCTTTTTGCAATCATTAGGTAGCTTAGTTGCTAAGTCTTTGATCAAACCATATGTTGCACCCGATAGTGATGAGAGCACATGGACCGACTTCACCTTTAGAGAATATGAGGCTAACTCCAAGGCCCAAAATTCCCTCTTAACCGCCTTGAATGAGGATGACCTTACTCGGGTAATTCATTGCCAATCCGCCTATGAGATTTGGCAACATTTGTTGGTCACACACGATGGGACTTCACAAGTTAAGAGAGCTAAGATAGATCTCTTAAGGTCCCAATATGAATCTTTTAAAATGATTGATGAAGAATCTATTGATTGTATGATTACTAGATTTACTAAAATCACCAATGCTCTTTCTTCTTTAGGTGATGATATATCAAATGACTAAAAGGTGCGAAAAGTAATTCGGACTCTTCCTTCATCTTGGGAGATAAAGGCCACCACCTTGAAAGAGTTGAACGACAAGGATGAGATGTACCTCATTAGTCTCATTGGGAACTTAAAAACCCATGAGATGAAAAAGAAAGCAAGAGAAGAGGCTGCTCCACTAAAGAAGAAATCCATAGCCTTCAAGTCTTCATCCACTCTTGAAGACGATGAAGAAGATGAAGAAGAAGATGAGGAGCTATCACTACTTGTTCGCAATGTGAAGAGAATGTACCGGAGGAACAAGCTCAACTTCCGAAGGAAATTTGAAGGCAAAGAGGAGAGGAGAATTATATGCTACAATTGCCGAAAATCCGGACATATCATGGCCGATTGCCCGGAGTTCAAGAAGAAGATGACCTCCTCCTTCAAGCTAAAGAAATCGGAAGAAAAGAAAGCGTACAAGGCAATTTGGGATTCGGAAAGCGAGTCCGAGGAAGAGGCGGATATAGCGAATATGTGTTTCATGGCAAACACACCAAAGGTAACCCCTCAACCTCTTGATGATGAAGATGATGAATTAAGTAAAGAATTCTTGTTCATGCCTTTGTTGAACTTTCTGAAACCTATGATAATAAAAAGATTGAATGCTCTAAATTGGAAAGGAAGTTGCTTTTCTTAAGAATCAACTTGCTATTATTTCTAAAGAAAAGATGAAATTTCTTCAACTCTCATTTCTACCCAAATGAATTTAGTGCTTACAAAGTTGCTTGTAAAGCAAATTTCCTAAGATAGATGAAAAAGAAATTTCTTCTTTAAAAACTAGAATTGTTGATTTTGAAAAGACTTTAAAGGATTGTGCTTTTAACACTAAGAAACTTGAAGAAATGTTTTCTAAAAAGCACACCTCTCATGCTAAAGATTCACATGTTAAGATTCCTCATGCTCACACTACACATAACACTTCTCATGCTAAATCTTTTCATGCTAACAATTCTCATGCTCACAAATCACACACTCACTATGCTTTTAAATATGGTAGAGTGTATAAATGCACATATTGTGGTAAGAATAGACATTTGGCTAAATTTTGTTATGACCAAGTAAATAGAACCAATAATCTTGTTTGGGTTAATGAAACTAACTCTTTAGGACCCAAGAAAATGTGGGTACCAAAATCAAGTCCTAAATTATTTGATGTAGGTACACACCAAGGCTCCAAGACGTAGGGAGCGGTGGTACCTTGATAGTGGTTGTTCAAGACACATGACATGGGACATCAATAACTTTACAACCCTATCAAGGTACGTGGAAGGTGGCTCCGTCACCTTCGGGGATGACTCCAAAGGCACTATCATCGGTATAGGTAACATTCAAATTGGTGCATCTCCCATTATAGAAAATGTTGTACTTGTTGATGGTTTGAAGCATAATTTGCTTAGCATTAGTCAATTTTGTGACCGTGGACTTAAGATTGTTTTTGATGATTCTTCTTGCAAAATCTTTGATGTTAAAACCAATGATTGTATTCTCACCGATTTTCGTGATGATAATGTTTATATCATTGACATGCTTAATGTGGAATGTTCTACTAAATTCTTAAATGCTTTTGTTGAAAATTCTTGGCTTTGGCATAGTAGATTAGGACATGCATCTTTTGACCATCTTTCTAGGATTAATTCAAAAGAATTGGTGAAGGGTATTCCTTACTTGAAGTTTGAGAAAGACCGCATTTGTGGTGCGTGCCAACTTGGGAAACAAACCAAGTCTTCCTTCAAACCAATCAAGGATATCATGTAAACTAGGCCTTTAGAATTAATTCATATGGATCCTTTTGGTCCTACTAAAACTAAGAGCTTAAATGGTAGTAGATTTGCATTTGTTTTAGTTGATGATTTTTCCCGTTTCACTTGGGTTTTCTTCTTGGAACACAAAGATCAAACTTTTTCTCATTTTAAGATTTTTCGAAAAAGAGTTGAAAAAGAAAAGGGTTTTTTGATTTTGAGAATAAGGAGTGATAGAGGTGGTGAGTTTGTTAACCAACTCTTCATGACTTATTGTGATGAAAAGGGAATTAAGCATGAAATGTCTTGTCCTAGAACTCCAAAACTAAATGGAGTTGTACAAAGGAAAAATAGAACACTTCAAGAGATGGATAGGACAATGATAAGTGAGTATGACCTCCTTCAATATCTATGGGCCGAGGCCGTAAACACCGCATGCTATATATCAAATCGTATTTATTTATGTAAAAATTCTTCCAAAACATCTTTTGAAATGTATCATTCTAGAAAACCTAATGTTGCATATTTCAAAATTTTTAGATGCAAGTGTTTTGTTTTGAACACTAAAGATAACTTGGGTAAATTTGATGCTAAGGCTTATGAAGCAATCTTTGTTGGATATTCTACAACTAGTAAAGCTTATAGAGTATTCAATAGATCTTTACTTATCATTGAAGAATCCATGCATGTTAAATTTGAAGAATCTAATGTGTTTGTTGAGAATGTTGTAGAGATTGAACCATTAGGTGATAACATGGAGAGACTATCCTTGAAGGACTCACCCGCTCAAGAAGAAAAGCTAGAATCAATTGGTGATGTTCAAGATGATAAAGAGGAAAGCTCTCAACCGCTTCCTAAAGCTTGGAGATATGCCACAAATCATCCCAAGGAGCTCATCTTAGGTGATGCATCTAAAGGGGTAACAACTCGCTCCAAACTCCATGACCTATGTGGTAACTTTGCTTTCATTTCTCATTTTGAACCCAAAGCATCCTCGAAGCCGAGGCGGACTCATATTGGTTGCTAACCATGCAAGAGGAACTCAATCAATTTGAGCGCAACCAAGTTTGGCACCTTGTTCCTAGGCCCCACGATAGACCAATAATTGGTACTAAGTGGATCTTTAGGAATAAGATGGGTGAGTCCAGAAATGTGATTAGGAATAAGGCTAGGTTAGTGGCCCAAGGTTACACTCAAGTTGAGGGAATTGACTTTGAGGAGACCTTTGCACCCGTAGCACGGCTTGAAGCCATAAGGATGACACTAACTTTTACATCTTTCAAAAATTTTAAACTTTTTCAAATGGATGTGAAAAGTGCATTTTTGAATGATTTTATAAATGAAGAAGTTTATGTTGCTCAACCTCCCAGTTTTGTTGATCATGTTCATCCCGATGTTGTTTTTAAACTTGATAAAGCTTTGTATGGATTGAAACAAGCTCCAAGAGCTTGGTATGAAAGGCTTTCTAGTTTTCTCATTTCAAATGATTTTATTAAAGGCAAAGTAGACACAACTCTATTCACTAAGCATGTTGATAATGACTTTTTAATTGTGCAAATTTATGTTGATGATATAATTTTTTGTTCTACTAATGAGTTTTTATGCAAGGAATTTGAAAAGGTTATGCAATGTGAGTTTGAAATGTCTTCAATGGGTGAGCTTAATTTCTTTCTTGGACTCCAAATCAAGCAATTGCAAGATGGGAACTTCATATGTCAAGCCAAATACGCAAAGGAACTCGTAAAGAGGTTTGGACTTGAAGACTCAAAGGTTTGCAACACTCCCATGGCAACTACCACCAAGCTTGATAAGGATGACCAAGGTAAAAATGTTGATATTAAATTGTATAGAAGCATGATAGGTAGTCTTTTGTATTTGACGGCAAGTAGGCTGGATATCATGTTTAGTGTGTGTCTTTGTGCTAGATTTCAATCGTGTCCCAAAGAGTCCTATCTTATTGCGGTAAAACGCATTATTCGTTATATTAAGAGCACAATTGGAATGGGTCTATGGTATCCGAAAACCGGAGATTTTTCAATGACGAGTTATTCGGATACCGACTATGCGGGTTGTAGAGTAGATAGAAAGAGTACTAGTGGGACATATCAATTTCTTGGTAATTGTCTTGTTTCATGGTCCTCTAGGAAACAAAATTTCGTATCTCTCTCAACCGCCGAGGCGGAATATGTTACCGCGGGGGCTTGTTGTGCACAAGTCCTTTGGATGAAACATACTCTCCTTGATTATGATTTGCATTATAACCATATAAAAATATTTTGTGATAATACTAGTACTATACATATGACAAAGAATGCAAATCAACATAGTAAGACCAAGCACATTGAGATTAGATATCACTTTCTTAGAGATCATTTTGAGAAAGGAGATATAGATATTGATTATGTTTCTACGGATTTGCAACTAGCCGATATTTTCACTAATCCACTTGATTTTGCTAGATTTTCCTTCATTTGTGGTGAACTTAATGTTTGTGTTATTGAATAAAAATGTTTTCATAACCCTTTTTGATATATGACAAAAGGGGGAGAATGAGTTTTTATGATAGAATTATGAGTTCATATGGTTTTGGTTCCATATGAGTTTATATGAGTTTATACATGTTTAATTAGTTTTCATGATTTCTTGTTTTTGAGTTTGGTTCCATATGAGTTTATATGAGTTTATACATGTTTAATTAGTTTTCATGATTTCTTGTTTTTGAGTTTAAGTGTTTTGCAAGCATACTTTGATTTTTAATCATATGGTTTTTGGTTTGATGGTTTTTGCTTGCACCTTACATTGTTTTTATGATAGCATAATTTGAGGGGGAGCTTACTCCTCCTCTATATTTTTGCTTATAGCCTATTTGTTTTGTCATCATCAAAAGGGGGAGATTGTTGGCCCATAAGGTTACACTCTCCATTTGTTTAGAGTTTTGATGATAACAAACCAAATAGGAACTATATGATACTAATTAGTTTGTTAAGATAAGTTTCAGGTTTGTACCATATTTGGAGGCCATTGCTTTGCTATTGCAAGAAATTCTAGGTTCATAAAGCAAAGAAGGCTTTTTGCACATCAAGGAAGGAACATAGAAGAGAAGGCTCTAGCAAGGCATTGCATGGCTCAAGACTTCAAGATTGCTCAAGATAATTTATTATATTTGTTTTTAGTTTAGAGTTCTGTTAAAGAATAGTGAATAGGTTTAAAGCTCTATCACACACGTTTTTGCGCACATCTTGTTTCCAAACATATTTCCTATAATATGTACAAAAATAGTTTGTATACAATCTTCAGCCTACAAACTCATTTTTATCCATTATATATATCCCTATTCAAAACTATTTTGTTAAAAATAGATTTCTCCTCAAAATTCCGTTTTTGTTTTGGCTTTTGACCTGAGCCGGTCGACCGCAAGGGTCGACCGACCCAATGTCAGGTCAAGCCGGTCGGCCGACCCAGTCGACCGGAGTTCTGGCAGCTGTGCGTATCAGTGTGCACGTTTCACGGTCGACCCGGACGGTCGACCGACACCTTCCTGACTGAAAGACTCTGCTCTCTGTATTTTTGGGTCGACCGGGCGGTCGACCGTTAGCCTGCAACGGCTATTTTTTTGAACTAGCGGTCGACCGGGCCGGTCGACCGAGGTAGCCGTTTGAACAATAACGGCTATTTCCTAAGCTGGTTTATTTTTTGTCCTTTTCTCACTTAAGTGTGTTCAAATGACATGTTTTGGTTTTAATACTTTCTGATTAGCCTTAAATATGTTTTATCTCTAAACCCTAGCCCTCTCCTATAAATAGGGGTGTTTGGAGAGAGGTTCACCACTAATTCTTAACAAGAAAATTTGCAAAAGTTTCAAAAATTTAAGGCATTCAAAAGAGTTTGATTTCTTGGTTTTTGTGCTGAAATTCTCTCTCATTTTCTGAAGTGTTTTCAAGAACTCTCTGATTTCTTTTCTTTACACGCAAGAGCTTCATTCCTACTCATTGTTCTCTAAGGACCTTTGTAAGGGAAGAGAATTTTGAAAGAGAGAGTTTGTGGTCTTTTGACTACTAAGAGATTGCTTGTACTTGAGATTGTGGAGTTGGGTACTCCGGTGAATTTGTAACATCTTTGTGATAGTGAAAGTGGTTGGAATCCTTCTGGGGAAGGCGGGGAAGTAGAGCTGGGTGCTCGAACCTCGATAACAATTCTCGATGTTTGCGTTTGGTTTACTTACACTTGATTCTTACTTTACCTTCATTGCTCTTATTACTTGCTCTCTATTTTCATTGCAATATTCATTTGTTTTCATTCATCTTGTCAATCATAGTCCCATACAACAAGGTTGCATTGCGCACCTCTAACTCATTTCAAGAGGAATCAGGAGGAAGGAGTTCAGAACCCTTTACGGGGTATTCGTCTCTTAGTCTTGTTTTGGGCGATTGTTGCATCATATTTTTAAATTGTGCATTGATTAGCATTATCACCTATTCACCCCCCTCTAGGTGATTTTCAAATATGAGTGATAGAAGTTCCATGAACAGATCACGAATTATTTTATTAATTTGACTGAAAAGCATGACTAAACACAAAAAAAATGCAATTTGATTCTTGGATTGTTGGGAAAAATTTATTGATCTGAAGCTACTTAATTAAAACAATAATAAATAATCAAAATATAAATCAGAGTAAATAAAGCATTAAGGAAAAAGAGTTTAGCCTGGTGATCGAGGCATGCTGGGCACTGTCCCAAGAATCAAATTGTCCCCCTCTCGTGCAGGGATTTGCAACAATGATCCCAGAGATACAATGACCCTCGGTCAGGTGACCTCCTTCTCGTCAGCACGGACTCCAAGAAGGCTTTTGCGAATTCTTCTAAAGTTTTTTTTGGGAACTAACAGAGATTGAAAGTTTAAAAAAGCAGAAATCTGAGAGGAGAGAGGAAGAGAGTGTTGACCTAAAGGCCCGTCACTCTAGTTTTGATGATGATTAACTCATGTAGTTATAGTTTACTAATAATCTTGTGTTTATATAGTTTCAGTTGTTGACCAAGATATTAGTAGGTGTCTAGCTTCAACAAAGGAGTTTTGGGAGCTGATATGTGTTGATTTAAGAGCTCGCGCGTTAAGATCGCATCTAGCACTCGGTTGGAGTTAAGCTTGTTGGATCTTGTTTGGATCGGGTCGTCTTGGAGATGAGGATCGACAAGAAGACTTCAGTTTGTGTTTAGATCTTATGTAAATATAGATAGTATTGATATGCTCAAGTGCACATATACACACACAAGTTTAAAGTTTGATTTTGGTTTAATCAGTTTTGGATTTCATATCAAAAATATAGATATACATCTTATATGTATATTGGATTCTATCCATATACAATATGCTTCGAAATTGTTTCAACATAATGTTTTTGTATTTATATAAGTTTTGGAGAAACGGTTTTTCATTTCAAAAATCTAAGTTTTGAAAAATACGGATTTTGTGTTTAAGCCTAATTTCTATATCACAAAAATAGTTGAAATAGTTTATAATATGTGTTGATTTTTGGTCACACATGTTTGGTATTCAAATATCTTATTAGAACTTATTTTTGTGGAATTAATGTGATTTTATGGATTTAATTGGTAATAAATAACCTTAGTTTCTAGTCCCAGATTTTCAGCCTGAGTACACTAGCGGTCGATCGGACGGTCAATCGGACAAGGAGTCGGTCGACCAGACCGGTCGACCGATGAGCACGAGAGACGTGCACATGGCCAGCCTAAGTGTCGGTCGACCGCGCGGTCGACCGACTGAAAGCACCCAACTCTTGGGTACTGGCCGGTCGACCAGGCGGTCGACCGCAGGCTTGGCCCGGTCGACCGGGCGGTCAACCAGAGGCACAACAGTCAGAAATATGACCGTTGTGCCGGTCGACCGGCCGGCCGACCGGAAGGGCAATCTGGCCATTTCAGTAGCCAACGACTAGTTTCTTTGAGAGCCTTATAAATAGCCATCTCTTGGGCTGATTTCAACAAGAATTGTTAAAGCTTCTCTTCCCCTCTTATAAGAGTTTTTCAGCAAGTTCAAAAGAGTTTTGTGGTTAAAGATTTATCTTTTTATTTGTTTTCAAGGGTTGGAAAAATCAAGAAAAAATAGAGTCTTTGGGAATTGATTTTTGGATCTTTATATCTATTTCATCTTTGTAGTTTTCCCAAGTATTTTCTTTGAAATTTTGATTTCCAAACACCTTGTATTCTCACACTTGAGCTATCATCTCTATCCTATCTATAGAATCTTATTTTTTTTGGAAAATTGTTTGTGGTCTTTGTGATCACCTAGGTTGTTTGTGGTCTATTGAGATCACCAAGAGTTGTAATCTTTCTTTGCTTTGGGTTTGTGTTCATCCCTCTTGTGTAAAGGTGATTGAGATTGTGATTCGAGTGTGTGGTTATCCTTCTTGTGAAGACGTGATTGTGGTTGGTTTGGCTTTGTGCCTTGTCCCTCTTAATGAAGAGGTGATTGTTGTTTGGCTTAGTGCCTTATCCCTCTAGTGTGAGGTATTGTTGTTTGACTTAGTGCCTTATCCCTCTTGTGTAGAGGTGATAGTTGTTTTTGCTTTGGGTCTTGCCTCTTGTGTAGAGGTGGTTGTTGTTGGAGAGAGAAGTTGTGTACTCCTAAGCTTGTATTACCAAATTCTCGGTGGAGGTTCCCTGTGTGGACGTATAGTGGAAATCCTTTTGTGTGAAAGCGGGGACGTAGAGCAGTGGCTCGAACGTCAAAACATATCTCGGTGTTTGCGATTGATCTACTATCTCTAAACTCTCTCTCTTTTATATCTTGCATTGATTCATATTGCTCATATCTTATATGCTTGGTATTGATTGTGTGCCTCACTAGTGTTGAACCAAGAGAGCTTCATATAGCACCTCAACTCTTATTTAGAGGAATTTAGAGGAGATAGTTCAGAGCCCGTCACCGGGAATTCGGCTACACTCTTTGGTTATACTTGGTGTGTTGCAATTAGTTTTTAATTTCGCATCTTTTGTCATTAGATTAGCCATACACCTATTCACCCCCCTCTATGTGTATTTTCAGAGAGTTGTATTGATTTTTATTCAATCTGTTTTTACTCTAAGGGAGGTGGTATTTATAGGCTCATGAAAGAACTTGTTAGGCTTAAAATTACACACACGGGAAAAATGTGTATAATAACTTGTCATAGTTAAATGTCTACAATTTATCGATTGAATGATAGACACAATTAAAATATGTTTAATTGGTTGGTAATTGATTAATTACATATTGGCCACATTTGAAATGTGTTTAATTGGTTGGCAATTGCACGTTGACCATATTTGAAATTAGCTGGTAATTAACTACAAGCTTTCACAATAAAAACAAGTCAAAAAATAAAAGAAAAAATGAGGTAAAAATAGCAATTCAAGTTTTAAACTAAAATACTCCAACATCAATGAGATCTTATTTATAGCCAATTGATCGGTTTAATTAACCGCTTCCAATTCGGTTAAGTTTCCCGAATTGCGATCAGACTAGAAATTCTTGCCCGAGTCGCACAGGGGCCCAGTTATTGCTACCCCCAAAAATGATAAAAGCCCCATATGGATTAAGGCACCTCCAAAATTGAGAAAGGCACCCCAATTTTTTTTAAAAATGGTTAAAGTACCATCTCCTTCTTCTCCTTCTTCTCCTCATTCTGCATCGGCGAACCCCCCTCTCCCTCCTCCGGCGACCCCCTACCCCTCCTCCGGCGAACCCCCTCCTCTTCCCCCTCCCCCTCCCCCAGGCCTTCTCCTCCTCCATCCGAGGCCACCACCCCCCTCCCCTCACCTGCCCACCCCTCCCTCCCTGGCCTGTTTGGTCAAGCCTGTCCGAACAGTTTTTAACTGTTCGGCCAGATAGGTTTGAGCCAGGCCTGACCGAACAAGCCAGGGAGGGGGAGGGGCGGGGGAGGCCGGTGAGGGGAGAGGGGGGCGGGAAGTGGGGGAAGTTAGGGGGAGGAGGAGGAGTGGGGCGGAGGTAGGGGAGGCGGCCTGGCCGGTGGAGAGGGGGAGGTCGGGGATGGAGGAGGAGGCCGGGGTGATCGCTGGCGAGGGTGGCGAAAGTCGGGGGTCGCCAGAGAAGGAGGAGAAGGGAGATGGAAGAAAGAAGGAGGAAGAAGAAAGGAGCACTTTTGGTTTTTTATCAAGGACGAAATAGTCAAAAAAATAATGGCATACTCGTAAATATTTTGAAGGGCCTTTCTCATTTTTGAGGTGGCAATAATCGTGCCTGTCGCACATCAATCCCACGCCGCTTGGCTGACCAATCCCGGCACTACTGTAAGCCGATATTGCTATGGCTTACCCGAGCACTTGAACTTCAAACTTGTTTTCGGGGGTGTTTGGTTGCAAGGAAGTGGGCGGAAGTAAGAAATGGGAAAGTATAATTACTTACTTCCCTATCTATCTAAACAACGAAAAAGGAAAATAAGAACACCTCTTTTCCTTTTCTCTTTTCTTTTTTACACCACCAATTCCTCACGTTCAGAGTGCTACAGTTAATTTTGTGGTCATGTAAATCTCATTTGTAATAAGTTGTAACAAAAAATAGTTAATTTTTTTATCATGTAAATCTCATTTGCATTCTAATTACAATCTATTTTTAATTTTTCTTAAATAATTTTTATTTTAATATTATTTTGCGGTCAACTTTTTCACTTCCACTTCCACATTACCATCCAAACACCGAAAAAGACATAACATTTTTCAAACCACACTTCCCAACAACATCCAAACACCGGAAAACTTACTAACCAATTCTCAAGTTCCAAAGGGAACTATTACCACTTCCTCACTTCTTCACTTCCTCACTTCCACCCCTAACCAAACAGGCCCTTCAAATCAAGGCTGTTTGGTTAGGGGTGGAAGTAAGGAAGTAGTAATAGTTCCCTTTGGAATTTGAAAATTGGTTAGCGAGTTTTTTGGTATTTGGATGTTGTTGGGAAGTGTGTTTTGAAAAATGTTATGTTTTTTTCAGTGTTTAGATATTAATGTGAAAGTGAAAGTAGAAAAGTTGACCACAAAGTTAACCGCAAAATAATATTAAAATAAAAATTAATTAAGAAAAATAAAAATTAGATTGTAATTAGAATGTAAGTGAGATTTATATGGCCACAAAATTAACTGTTTTGAGCTACAACTTATTACAAATGAGATTTATATGACCACAAAATTAACTGTAGCACCCTGAAAATGAGAAAGTAATTGTGTAAAAGAGAAAAGAGAAAAAGAAAAGTGATTTTCTGATTTTTTTTCTTCTTTGACGTTTATATAGATAGAAAAATTGACAATTATATTTCCCTATTTTCTTACTTTAGCCCATTTTCTTGTAACCATACACGCCCTCAAATCCTAAACGGATTGGACCCTTCTTCTCTACTGAATTGCTTCTCTCTTCATAAATGTGTTTTTAGCTAAAATAGTGAGCAAAATACATATATATCCAGTCTCTCCTGATTAATTTCCCTCCGGTAAAATCTCAACCAGTAATACAAGTGGATAGACAGAAATATCGAATTCGACCAGCCGTATCTGACGAGAAGTGAGAATTGACGGCGGAAAGATGACAGAAAAGGCCAAGCAAGACCACGAGCGAGCAGAGCACTGATGAGATGTTTGCCAGATGTCATAGAAATTTGCTCTCTCTCTCTCTCTCTCTCTCTCTCTGTGATTGGATAACAGAGCACAGTGTTCAATGAGGGGGGAGGGAGAAGTAAATGGAAGCATGCAGATGCTGTGGATAGAATCGATTGACGGGGGAATGTCTGCGATGCATTCCAAAGTCTCCTGCTGCTGCTTGCCGGCAATGTACTGCGCTGTTAGCTAATTTTTAATTCAGATATTCATACTGCAATCGAATCCAACTGAATTGACCCTCGTTTACGTCCCTGTCCCCTGCTCCCCTTCCTTCTTCTTTTGCAGCCCGGTTATTTTAGCCCTGCTTCAAACTCCGGCTCAGTCTTGGACCTTCAGAACTTGGAAAAGAGTAGAGTTCAAGCTTTCCTGGGGGACAAAAGCATTACCTCTTCGGCCGAGATCGTTTAGTTTGCTTGAGTTCAAGTCTAATTTATTTATATATTAGGTTTAGATTTTGGGGTCAAGCCCAGTGGCGTACGCAGAATTTTCACTAAGTAGGGGCGAAAACATTTTACACTAAAATTAAAAATTTATAAAAATCAAACATATTTCAAGTTTTGATATTACAAAAAAAATAGAGGGGCTCCAATTCAAGACAACATATCTCACTCTAAATTATAATGCTCCCCTTCGTGGAGTCATATTTTGAAATCGTTGAATGATTGATTCATTGTCAATGTTGTCAAATATGTCTTTTTCAATATATGTCACCAAGCAATCATTCATCAACTCATCACTCATTCTATTACGTAGTGAATTCTTGATAAACTTCATTGCAGAGAGGTTGTGAGAGTTCTCAATCCCCAGAGGAGAGACTGAGAATCTGTCATTAGGAGAAACTAGAGTTTTTTTTTTTTTTTTTTGTGGAGATCAGGAGAAATGATCTAAGTTGAATTTTTTGCTTAGTTAACCCAACTCCAGTGGGGGCGACCGCATACGCTCGCCCGATCAAGCCCACTTATTAGGCATATGCATCGGGTTTAGTTTTCTTAGCGTATGATCAGGCGTGCATCTTTAGTGTGTGAGTGTATTTCAAATTAATTACGAGAATAATAAATAAACAAATAAGTGAAGAAAAAGCAATATTTATATTATGAATAAATTAGTAATTATATCAGCACCTAAGTTTTGTTTACCATCTAACCAAACTATATTTTCATTTCGTTCTTGTGACAGTGAAGAGAGAGATTATAGTTTTCCAATAATATATAAACTGCAAGAGATTTATTATCCGATGAAAATTTTCATTCATACTATGTTAAAGCCCACTGAAATTTGGTGACGATTTGGGTTGTAACAAGCGGGTTTGCGGGTGACAGGGTCGGGATGTAAAAAAATCCTCTTCACAAAATACCTCTCTTCCAATCTCAGTCTCTCCCCTCTCACTCACGATCGATCTCTCGATCTCTGTCTTTCTTCTCTCTCCCTCACTCGATCTCGAGCTCCAGCCCCAGTCTCCACAGCCGCTGTCGCTGATCACCGCAACACCAGTTGTAGCTCCAGATCTATCTCCCCCTCCCTTGATCTCGAGCCCTAGTCGCCAAGCTCCAGCTCCAGTCACAGTCCTCCTCTCTCACGATCTCTCCCCCCAACATTCTCGCCTCTCTCGGTGACCGCTTGCTTCGCTAGGTACCCTCTCTTTCTCTCTTCCATAGATTGGAGGATGGCTTGTGATCTGCAAATGGGAAGTTTGGCGGGGGTTTGTTTGGGTTTGCTGAGGTAAAGATTGGATTTTGGTGGGAGACTTGGTTTAATTACTTCAATTATCAGTTAAAAGATTAGTTTTTTTTTTTTTTTTCTTTCTTCTGTATGCTTTCTATTTTTTGCATATTTTTTGTTTCACTTTTCACTTACTTAATTGTATGTTTTCCACTTTAATATTTGGATCTCTTGTGGTTTTGTATTGGAATTGTTTTGAGCATTAATATTTCGAGATTTTAAGATTTTAAGATTTATTTATTTTTATTTTTGGCTTCCGTTTTAGTTAGCTGATTCTTCTTCTGTTAGTCTCAGCATTGTTATGTTTAAATTTTGACCTTTTATATCAATCTGGAAATATGAAGAGTAGTTGGGAATTTGAATTTTGTGTGAGATCCATAAGGAATTTGGTATGACATTCGTTTTCAGTAACGGAAAAAATTGGTGTTTTTTTTTTTTTTTTCCCCTCTCCCTTCCTTGCTAGAATCAGGGTTTATTTCTGAACTATGAGTAAGGTAAAATGGTGAGAATTGAGGATTTTAGGAAATTAAATTCTCATTTGTTGACTAGTTACAAGTCCAAAGGAAATAGAAGGAGTCGCCAACATTATGAGTTGAAGTCACATTTATTTATGTTAACTTTAGAGACATCAATATTAATTTTGCCACTTGTACTCAAGTACAAGTTGGATGGTTGAACTTTAGTTTGATGTAAATATGTGCTATCCATTTTTAAACTGAACGATTTCTTTGATGGCGTTGCTTAAACATTGGTTGCATAATTGAAATATCTACTAGATTAATAAAAATTTAGAACCATTCTTAAATTATATTTTTTTATATTGAAACTTCTGGTGCTATTCAGTTTTATAATATTTTAATTTTAGGCCTAATATCTCCGCTGCTCATGCTGAGTGAAAATCTTATGGTTCATCCCCAAACAAATATTTTCCAAGATTAGTTCAATGTTTCCTTAACTCAGGCCTTATATTAAATTCAAAAACAAGAAGATCCAAGAGTTCCTTTTTCTTTTTTCTTTTTCTTCTTTTGAGGAAAGGGGCCATAACAATTTCATTATATGAGACAAGTAGAAGTTTCTGAATACAAAGATCACTTGAAAAGGCTTCTGGTAAGTAACCAATTTGACCAAAAACATACGAGGATGAAGTAGCAGCCACGCTCACCAGTGTGCATACATCTTTATTAGTGCTAAATACGTGTTACAGGCATTTAATTTGAGCTTATTTCACTCTGCAAACAGTGAGTGTACCATGGGGACCAATATCCTTGCAGATGTCAAGAGGGCCATACATGAGAGAGATAAAAAAAGAGAACTTATTAAAAATTTCGGTAGAATGAGATGCTATGAGTTGAACATAATCAATTGAACCATAGATGGTATATAGCTGCCACCATAACATCAATAAGATGCTAACTCTTTCAGTATGACATCTATATATATAAAAGAAAAAAAAGGAGGCAAGACCTACAAAACTGCACTTCTTCTGCATCCTTAGTGCCATGCTGAACAAAACACATTGTTTGCAAGCATTACTACCTTCCAAGATAGTCCACAACACAACCAGAAATGATACAGATATGCTAGGGTCAGACTCAGGGACTGGACTAAATAAACAGATCAATCCTGCGTGTGATATTACTTTACATGATCAATACTCTCTTCGCCTTGTCAGCTGCCGCAAGAACTGTCAATTCATTCTGCATACTGCACGAATTCTTCAAGCAAAACTCAGTGATACCCTTGAGAACATAACGATTATTTCTGCCATTTTCAGCAGATACAGGCATAGTAGTTACATTTGAGTTTCGGATTAGGTGTAGCTAGCTAGCGGTTACGGCCCCATTACAATGATGAACACTGAACGCTACAAAGCTTGACTCTCAAGTATCAACTAAGATACAGAATTTAGAAAGTGCTGAGGGCATAACCCATATAGCGTTCTTTCTGCCCCCTGCAAAATCTCTCTCTCATATCTCGAGTGAAAAACAATCAGTAGCAGTGGTGGAAACAGGAAAATAAACCCCTTGATTTATTTTCCAACTCGGACTTTGGGTATCACCCAAGTCATCTCGAACAGCCATCAATGAACTCGTACCGGGAGACTCAGGTGGCAAGACAACATTCTCGGAACTGAAAACTCGAGCAGGCGCCACAGGCTCTGGTGGTGAGAGCATAGACAGATAGTGAAGTAGCATTTGCACAATTTGGCTGAAGTTGGGCCGGGAATTTGGATCTTCTCTCCAGCAAGAAGTTAAAAGCACAGCCAGCTCCTCCGGAACTCCATCTGCACTAGGCCTCACGTTCTGCATCATAAACAGAAAGAACAGGAAAAGATGAGCTCATTGATCATCCAAATGACAAAATTCCAAATGGCAAAATATAGATTTCTTAATATAAGCTCATCAGATTGTAATGTAATAAAGAGCAGTAGAGATTCATTACTTTGAAAGCAGCTGCATAAGCTGCTTGCAGGTTCGACATGCCTTCGAATGGCAGTTTGTTATGTAACAGCTCCCATAATACTATTGCAAAGCTGTAAACATCCACCTTGTGGTTATAATGCTTCTTCTCGCCATGCCTCAATGTCACAGTGCTGTACAACTGCATGGATTTTTTTTTTTTTTATTTTATTTGCAATTAGTATAAACAAAATACTAGCAACAAGTGGAGAACGAAGTGCTTCCGTAGGTTCATAAACTGTGTGAGCTAACCTCTGGAGCCATCCATCTGTATGTGCCTGTTTCAGCAGTCATCATCTCTGTCAGTGTTTCCTCCCTCGCCAAACCAAGGTCAACTAGTTTTACAGTTCTCTGGTCTGCCGTAAGGAGCATGTTTTCTGGGGGAAATGGCCAAAATTAGTAAAGGAGTTCAAAAGGAACATTGTAAGAAACTGATGCATGGAATTGCTTGTAAATTAGAAGGGAACAGGCAAAACGATCAGAATAAATATCAGAAGAGGGAGCCCAAAACATAAAACATATAACAGCTAACTTCTGCAACATGCCATGGTCAAATAAGAGAATCTAAATTGAGCAGGAGACGGAAAACAAGATTGAATTAACTGAGACTGATATTGAATGACCAGAAGAAATATGATAACAAGAAGCTTCCCACCCACCCACAAGAACACACATAAAGATCAGTGTAATAACTAATACGTATTTGCTTCCATGTAAAATATACATTTTGTCACATGTCTGATTGCACATTCTTGAAAAGTGTGCAGTTCAAAAAAAAAAGTTGGAACTGCATTATTTGCATCCAGATGGGGTTACAGTAAAAATATAAAACAAATTTGAGAAATATGATGAGAAAGAAACATGAATACCAATTACATTAAACTAAACTGAAAAAACTAGTTAGCTCATGCAATTGGGAAAGAACACTCCAATGGTCTCCTAGATAGGAAAAAACTGTAGACAGATTGCAAGGGCAAAATTGCAACAAATAAAACTGCATTCATCTACAAGGGACAGATTATAGTATGAAAAAGATAAAATGGAAGTCTGTAACATAAATAAGAGTAACTAGAAGTCATCAATAGTGGAATCACACGAGGGGACTTGAATTTGTCAACAATAGCAATGGCATAATAAATGCATGAAAGGGGCTGGAATTGGAGATCTCAAAGTCTAAGATGTAGAATACCCTTTTTTAAGAAGCCGTAGACATCAGATTAAAAAGTAACAAAGACCTAGAGGTCTGATTTTTGAATTTTGATGAAATTACACAATGCAGAAGTCCTTGAATCCTTTCACCATCAAAATGGAACTGGCTTATTGAATAGAAAATTAGAAGAGTCTTAAGAACATACAACCAAATAGTATAACTGATTACAACCCAGTGTCAACTTTCTGATCTGGGGACAAATTCTTGGCAAGAAAAGGATGGGCTAATTAGGTGCATGCCCATGAAATCAATTGGCAGGTGAGGATTTAGCTTAGGTAAGACAATTTAAGATTACACAACAAAGATGCAACTTTCGAAAATGCTCCTAGCTGATTTAAGAGGAGGAAACTGAAATTTGCTACAACAAAAGCATTCATCTCAGAGAGAAGACTATAATTGCAGCTACAGGTAGAAAAATATGAATTTTTTTTTTGAAACAATTCTAAAACATTAGAGGCTTTGTTATTCTTGATATTGTTAAAAGATGATAGTAAAAAAGAATAGACATGATGGAAGTCTCTAGAAGCCGGTTAGAAAAGGCAACCCATATCCATTAAAAAGTACAAACTAATAATGGAAGACTTTTGGTAGACACATGATAGCTATGGGAAAAGAGGCTGACCTAGACCAGGCATGAAATACATGCAAAGATCCCATTAGACCAACACCGCCGACTTCACAATATGCTTTGGTTTATGCTGCAAGAATGTCGACAAGGTACCAGGTATGATAATTTGAGAAATGTCAGATTGGTACTCTTGGTCATGGTTGGCAAGTTCTAGTGTTTACTAGGTCATTTTGATAAGATATAAAATAAAGGTTTATAATAAAAGTAGGAGCTTGCATCTTTTAATATTTATAACATCCTAATCTGATACTTATCTAAAAGAAGGCAACTAATTAAAAAAATGACACAAATTCCAACTAAATTAAATAATCAAAATCCAATCTCCAAACTTTAAATTTAGAACATTTTTAATTTTTGAGTCTCGGAATCCTCAAATAAGGATGGTAATCAAAACCTAATAGTAAAGACAAATACATTTAACTTAATGAATCAAATTCTGATTTACTCTTTCTGCACTTTTTCTTGGGTTGACCTATGTTACCAGAAAATGCTCGACCCCTAGCGATCAATGATTTGGAACGTACGTTCCAAATTGTCGAACATTTGCGACTTGAAATGATGATTTCAATGTTCCAAAACTTTTAATAGCTTTTTAGATGCAAGTCTTCGACAAAGAATACCACTCTTTAGTTTTCTCATGATTAATGAAGCTAGTAGGAGGGAAAGAGAGCACGCATGGAAGATGAAAGGAAAGAGTCACATGATAACATAGTTTATTTGGAAAGAGAAAATCTCTTCCAAGTACATATATATTAAAGAAGAAAATGACACAGAATTTTTTTTTAAGGAAGAGATCTGTTTATGTTGGTATATAATAATACAACTCCTTTCTAATGCTATAAAGTTCATTCCACTTTCTAGATAAATATATTTCATTTCAACTATAGCGTCCAAAGGAACCTACCCGGGCGTACCACGTTAACGTTGTATGTACCCGTTTTCATTCCGCATACCAAAGCGACCCGTGTTCGTAGTAGTCGGAATTTCATAGATGTTGTGCATTAAGTAACAGTTTAGATAGATAATAAGTAATTGGGTTATTGGGTTTACATTACTCATAACCCAGTACCCGTTTGTAATTTCTATATATTGAGATGAGATCTACCTAATAAACTAAGTCTTCTAGGGTTTTATATTCATCACATGGTATTAGAGCACAAAAAATCTTAGCCGTCATCTTCTCTCCCCTCTTTCCTTTTTTTCAGATCTCCGGCCATCTCCAGGCTCAGCCGAGCCCTGTAAGGTCCTTCGAACCTTCCAAAAGGCCCTCCAGCCATCTCCCGGCTCAGCCGAGCCCTGTAAGGTCCATCCGGACCTTCCAAAAGGTCCTTCGGGGATCTCCAGGCTCAGCCGAGTCCTGTAAGGTCCACCAGGACCTTCCAAAGGGCCATCCGGCTCTCTCCAAATTCAACCGATTCTTCGCAAGGCTCTATTGAGCCTTCCAAAAGCCCTGCAAGGGCTGTTGCTACCTTACGAGTCCTTCACGGACTAGATCGGCCTCTGCCGAGCCTTCACAGGCTATTACTGAGCCTTACTGCTTCATGAAACATTAGGTGATGTTTATGATCTGATCTAGCTCTTTCTTTTGTCTGATCTGGCTTTTTTTAATGCTACTGTGATATTGATCTAACTGTCTTCACGTGATTAAATCAGATTATAATCTGATTTATGTTTCTAAACACTACTGGTAGTTTCTGGTAATTCCCCTTGATTGGCTGCAATGTCGGATGATACGTGTTCTTCCTCCACTCTAATCCCTTCAATGATTGCTGAGACTTCTGTACCTAAGACGATTTTGAGAACTCTGTGAAGTTGAATGACTCTAAGTACTTGTTATTAGCACAGGCATTCCGCATATTCATTGGTACTCAGAACAAACTAGCTCATCTACTATAGTCTCCACCGGCTGCAACAGATCTCATTTATATGACCCGACTTACTGGATTCTGTTATAACATGGCTCCTCAATAGTTTGGAGGAGAAGATTAATGGCAGTGTCATGTTTCTAACTACTGCCAAGGAGATGTAGGATACCGTGATGGTTATGTATAGTAATGAGAAAAATCCTTCGAGGGTCTTTGAAACCTATGAGTTGTTTAAGCTAAAACAAGGAGATAAGTCTGTAGCTGAATTCTATGGAGAACTCAAGGGTCTAATTGATGAGTTGGAGATATATCAACCTGCTGTAATCGATGTAGCGACACTGAGAGGGTATCTTTAGGATCTCGCAGTATCGAAGTTTCTGTCTGGCCTGAGTCCTACACTCAGATCCAAGGTGTGTGATCAGATACTAGGAGATAATATTCTCACGTTGATTGCCATTTTCTCCAGAGTCATGCGCGTTTCTACTGGAGTTGATGTATCATATGCATCATCTATTGATCAGTCTGCCATGTCCGCTGAACGTGGTAGAGGTCGTGGCCGCGGATGCGACTTTAGAAGACGTGGCTCATTTGGCGTGGGACACAATTTTCCTGGTGGACGACTTAATGCGTCTGATAAGGGACCAAGGCACTGTTTGCAATGTGGTCAGAATAACCATCTCTCTTAGAAGTGTTGGACGAAATTCGGTCGACCCGAGTGGGCACAACTAGCTAAGTCTGATCCTAATGCCCCATGTAATACTCCTTAGATTCCATCTATACTCATCCTGGTTCATTTGGTTCTTTCACAGTTATACACAGGAGGAATATGATCGACTATGTCAGCTAGAGTTCTCTCAGAATGGTTATTTAACAACTCATGCATCATCTTCAGATATACACGCTTATACTACCTTTCATCAAAAGTACTGGATTTTAGACACAGGAGCCTCATCCCACATGACAGGTATTAAAGAAAAATTTATGTCATTAAGTCTGTAAAATACCCATCCTTCTGTCAAAATTATTAATGGTTCTCATTCACCTGTATTGGGCAATATGGTTGTTCATGTTACTCCATTCTTGACTCTTACTGATGTCTTATATGTTCCAAAATTTCCTATTAGCCTCTTATCTATTAGTCAATTTACAAAACATAATAACTGCAAAATTAACTTTTTTCGTTCTCATTATATTTTTTAGGACCTGTCAACTGGAGGATTGGTTCGGGGCGTGAACGAGGAGGCATGTACTATTTGGATGACAGAGTAACCCCCACTAGCTTGTTTGCAGATCAACCTAATCTCGTTCTACTCTGGTACTGGCGTTTGGTCATCCTTCAGTGCAAAAGCTTAGATCTGTCATCCCTATTGCGTCTTCTATTTCTTATTTAGGATGTGAGTCTTGTGAGTTGGGTAAGCGTCATCGTGCGTCCTATCCAGGTCGAGTCACTAGTCGTAGTAGATCTCCTTTTGAGTTAGTCCATTCTGATGTTTGAGTCCCAGTCGTGTCCATTTGATTAAAGGTTTTAAATATTTCTGCTCTTTATTGATGACTTCTCTCGCATGACTTTGTTGTACTTATTAAAAGCGAAGTTAGAAGTTTCTTATGTCATTGAACTCTTCTTCAATCAAATAAACAATCAGTTTTCTACTTTCATTCGTGTGCTTTGAACTGACAATGCCTTAGAGTATGTTAAAAATGATGTGTCTATCTTCTGTTCGAAAAATGGGATTATTCACCAGATATCATGTCTCATACATCCTAACAAAATAGAATTGTTGAACGCAAACATAGGCATATTCTGGATGTTGCTAGGATCATAATGTTTCTATGCATGTTCTCAAATATTTATGGTCTGATGTTGTGTTAAGTGCTTGTCATCTGATTAATAAGATGCTCTCATCTATCCTTGGTGGAAAAATTCTATTCTCTTGTCTCCACTCTCACAAGTGTCTTCTTCATGACTCCATTAGCGTTTGGTTGTCAAGCACTTATCTTCTGGGTTAGATAAATTGTCTCCTAGATTTATCAAATGTGTCTTTGTTGGATATTCTCAAACACAGAAAGGATATTAATGTTACAATCCCTCCACCAAAAAGTATTTCGTGTCTGCGTACATCACATTCTTTGAGTTTGTTCCATATTTCTCTCCACTGGTTCTGGTATTGCATCTGTGTCTGTTCCTCTTACACTGCCTGTTCCTTTGCCTACACCTGCTTCTGCTGATCCTTCGCCAGTGCCATCTGAAGACACTTCAAAACCAAATGCATCAATGCCAGTATGGGACCCAGTTAAGGATTTTCAAATCTACACTCATCGCCAAAAAGTTCATACCTCTGAATCAGTTCCGGTCAATTTTTCTCCGATAGACGGTCCTCCTATTCAACCATCAGCATTTCCCTCTGATCTTGATATTCACATTGCCCTTCGAAAAGGTAAACGATCTTGCACTGATCATCTAATTTCAAATTTTGTTTCCTATGATCATCTTAACCCACAATTTCGTCATTTGCTCTATCCTTGTCTTCTGCGTCTATATCCAAGTCTTGTGAGGAGGTTTTATTGGTGCATGCCTGAAAGCAGACCATGAATAAAGAGATGGATGCTCTTGTTTCTCGAGAAACTTAAGAGTTGGTGTCGCCACCCACAGATGTTGTGGAATATCGCGGGGTCTATACTTTGAAGTATCGTTCAGATGGATCAGCGAATTGCTATAAGACCAGACTTGTGGCCAAAGGTCAGACGTATGACATAGATTATTTTGAAATATTCTCGCCTGTTACCCGAATGAATTCTATCAGGATCATATTTTCTGTTGCTGTTAACTTGTCATGGCCCTTGTGCCAGCTGGATGTCAAGAATGCCTTCTTATATGGTGACCTTCAGGAGGAAGTGTATATGAAACAACCTCCAGGTTATGTTACTCAGGGGAAGAATAAGATCTGTCGTCTCAAAAAGGCTATATATCGTCTCAAGCAGAGTCCAAGGGCGTTGTTTAAGAAGTTCAACATTACCATCTCTGGCATTGGTTTTCGCCGATGTCAGATCGCTCTGTCTTTGTTCGGCGCACACTCAGATCACTCTGTCTTTATTCGGCGCACAAAGTCTGGTATTGTAGTTTTGGTGGTGTATGTTGATGATATTTTGCTAACTGACAATGATCCTAGAGGGTTATTGGAGACAAAGGAGTATCTTAAGCGTCATTTTGTGATCAAAGACATGGGGAGGCCTAAATACTTTTTAGGAATTGAAATTGCGTATCTAAAACATAGTATACTTCTTTTCAAAAAAGTATGTTCTGAATCTTCTGGAGGAGACATGACCTTTGGGATGCAAGCTTGCTAGCAATCCAATGAAAGCCAATGTGGACTTGTGATTTGATGACAGTCACCCACTTGATGATCCAGGAAGGTATAAGAGATTGATTGGGAAGTTGATTTATCTGACGGTTACTAGACCAGATATAACCTTTGTTGTTGTGTACTAAGTAGGCTCATGCATGAACCTAAAGAAGCTCATTGGTCAGCTGCACTAAGAACTTTGGCTTATATTAAGAGTTAACCGGGAAAAAGCCTAGTGTATAAGTATGCACGTCTCTGGATACTCTGATTCAAGATATACTGGTGACAGAGGAGATAGAAAATGTACTACTGGGTATTGTACTTTTGTTAGAGAAAATCTTGTTACTTAGAGGAGTAAAAAGCAAGATATAGTATCTCGCTTAAGTGTAGAAACTGAGTATAGAGTCATTGCTCACACTGGATGTGATATAGTTTGGCTAAAGAATCTACTGATAGAGCTTGATTTTAGACAGTCTGGAACAATGCCTATGCATTGTGACAACCATTTTGCTATCTACATTGTCCAGAATCATGTATTCCATGAGAGGACCAAGCACATTGAGGTTGACTGTCATTTTGTTAGAGATGCATAAACCAAGAAGGTGGTTGCTTTTTGGTTCACACCTTCGATCCAGCTAGCGGACTTTCTTACCAAAGCTGCCTCACATCAGGTGCTTTCTAATTTATTTAACAAGCTGGGCATGTTAGATATCTATGCTCCAACTTGAGGGAGAGTGTTAGTGTAGATAGATAATAAGGTAAATTGGTTATTGGGTTTACATTACCCATAACCTAATACCCATTTGTAATCTATACATAGTGAGATGAGAACTCTCTAGTAAACTAAGTCTTCTAGGTTTTTATATTCTTCACAACCACCTTTTTAACATGGACACTTCTTAGATACTCCTCGGACTTGTATCAAACATCTATCTGTCCTTAATTTTATAATATTATTATTAATTAAAGACACTTCTCGAATGCCTTCTTGACACTTCTCCCACACTTGTTGATATCATTGTACACATTCGGATGTGATTGTTCATTTATCTTTCATGTTTATGTTAATGAAAATATGTCAAAAGAATAGTTTCATTAGAATGTAATAAACCTAGTATTTATTTCAATACAGGAATTGAGATAGATTAACTCCTTGTTTGGAAAAATTAAGATGTAAAGCCAAGTCGTACTGCTTTGTCAATCAAATGCAGGAAATATTAATGTCAACTGGGTAATTATTAGTATGTTAAAATATAAAAAAGGTCATTTTGAAGCACTTTGAAACATAGTGCACTATTGGGCCCAAAGCTTATTTATTTGAGAAACGGGACAGAGTTCACCCTCCAACCTACATGAGCGCACACACCAATAACTAATTATCCAAGTTAAATCACTCGTTCGACAACTGTACAGATTGAACTTTGTACCTTCCTCTCAAGAGGGAAGGGTGTCAACAGTGGGCCAAGCCGCTAGTACATTGGGCCCAAAGCTTATGATTCATGCTTTCTTTTGAAGCATATGATCTCAGCATGCTTCTTTTTAAATGATCAGACTAATTAATATGCACACTTTTGTTACTTCATATAAATTAGTTTTCAAAGAGAAAGTTATGATGATCATGCGCGTCATTTGGCTAAACAGCTTGTTATAAGAAGTCACTCTTCATGACATTGATAATTATTTTAATCAAACTATCAAAAATCAATTAGCCAGAACAACATGCCCAGAAGCTTAAAAATATAGTTGAAAGTAGTTGGTCATTCCCACTAGTTTAACAAAGAACAGAGACAATGAAACAGATAAAAGAAACTAGGTCCAACATAGAGAGTAAAATGATTTGTCTCCTTTGTGTGCACTATGCATTTTTCTTCTCGAACAATGAATACAAAGTGTTGGCTGAAAATGTTGCCAATGCCAAAACTAAGACGATCGGGTTCTCCCTCCAAAATCTAGCCAAGGTCCATTCTCAGACACTATAACACCAGGATAATATCTAAGCCAAGAATGGGGAATGCTCTTCTCAACATCAATGCAGCATATTGTTACTCTTAGGCTATATGAGGACAGCAGACACGAGTGTCTTGCTCCGACATAAACACAGGGTGTCGGACACAATTGTCCAAATCCAGACACAAGGACACATTTCTTTTAAATATATGTATATTTGACTCAATAGATATATGTATTGAGTTGTTATTCATATTTGAAAGAACGCAATTTTTGTGAAATGATCTATAGCATTGTTAGCTTTTACCAAAAGGGGCCATAGCACACTTCATTTTGTACAAATTTTTATAGTAAATAACAGCTTATACCTTATACACTTGTCGGTCTCGGGCACACATGAAACGTGTGCAATGACACAACAATTTTTCAATGGGAGGAGTATCTTACATATCATAGCTTTTAAGACAATGTAAAAGACAAATTGGTAGAAGACAAAAGAAAGTACTACAAATAAATGCTGTGAAAGAAATAACAGGACAATAAGGGAAATGCTTAAAAGATCAAACCAGTGCAGGAAATATAGAATGCACAAGAACTTAAAGTGGTGCAAGAAAATTAAATTGTGAAAGAAAGTAAATAAGAAAGTAGTGTTGTTGAAAGAAAACTTCAGTGTTGAAAGATTAGGTGCATTAAAATTAGAGGAATACCTAAAAGGCATGACTAGAAAGAAATTGTTCGAAACACAGAGTACTAGTAGAAAGGAAATTGCTGGGAAGACAAAAGTAGCAAAAGGTAAAGGGTAATATGTCCTAAGTACAAGAAAAGCAAATATACAACAAAAAAAATAAAATTTTGATTATTTTGAAAAGGATGAATTCTTCATCCTCTCTCCTATATAAACCCTAATAGTTGTCCTTCCAGCAGTGAAACTCTCTTCATAACCACATTTCTGTATCTTTTGTATGCGGAAAGTAAAGGTCATATGCTCTAGGCACAAGAAAAGTAAATGTGCACCAAATAAAACAAAAGTTTTAACATTATGGAAGAGGGTCCTTTAAATTTTATATCCCCTACTTTCTAAACCCAAATAGTTCCAGTAATGGACTCCACATTCCTGCATTCTTTCTATGCAGAAAAGTAAGGTTATATGCCCTAGGTGCAAAAGAAGTAAATGTACAATGAAAAACAAAAGTCGAAATTTTTTGAAGGGGTCCCTTAAATTTTCCATTCTCACTACTACCATACCCCAATACTTATCCTTCCAGCCGTCACTGAACCTTTCGCCATTACCACATTCCTCTGTCCCTTTCAGTCATGTTTTACATTCATTGACGTCATCCACACTTGCATTATGGCCATAAGTAAGAGCATGTCAGCTCACATTGGAGAGATTGATATTCTATCAGCTCATGCTAGTTATTGTTCTAGAAATATTAATGCTGCTTCCAACTCATAGCATTGTTAACGGGTCTACATTTCCATTACTACAGCCATCTCTCATTCCTCAAGCTACTTGCATCACCTTAAATAAATTTAAGCGCCAAACTTTTTGCCCCTAATGTGGTGTTAGCTGATATCAGGATGCCAACAACACATTTACTGTGCCTAAATTCTAGTTCCTTAACTATTGTGTGCTGGTAACACATCAATAGAACCTGGCTATGTCTTATTGTTCCTCAAGTGACAGTAATGATCACCTCATACAGTCTTTTTTCCAAGAGTTGGCAAGATACAATGTTAGCATTCTCATCCCTTCACAATAAAAGATTACTGATTGGCCGTAAGTCATTGACTTTCAACTCAAACACATGCTATTAACTGAGTCACACCAAAAGTTACGATCACGTGGTGTGTCACATATTACTTTGCTCATCGTGTCTGAACTATCAAGGATCATTTTTGTCACTTTTCAATTTTAAGCAATTTCCATCTTTAATTAGTTACATTTACTTTCTTCCTCGCTGTTTCTTCACCTTAATCTTCAATGGCTGCTTCTTCCACCCAAGTACCTCTTGCCTTTGATCTAAAACCTTCTATAAAAAATAGTTAATAGCTTTTCTTTGAGTGGACCAAAGATTGTCCTTTGGTCTATCTTCTAATGGCATGTGCCTAAACTTTCCAAAATTGACCATCCATAGTAATCTAAAAGCCAGAGCAGCATAATATTGCATAACAGTCACTCAAGCATATGCTGCTTAGGGAGCCCAATGGAAAAACCCAGGTATTAACCCCTGTTAATGATTGTTCCCTTTGCCAATTTGACATCCACTTTTATCTTTTTGCAATTGTATTTTTTTTTCCCTTTAACTGCTAGCGGTGTTCTCGCAGACCTCTATCCTTTTGGCACTTAGCAAAGAGTTAAAACTGCTCTACCTTCAAACAAAATTTTGATATATATATATATATATATATATATATATATATATATATATATATATATATAGAGAGAGAGAGAGAGAGAGAGAGAGAGAGAGAGTTGTGTCATTCCGGAAGGACTCGAGGCCAAATCCTTCCTACTCAAATATAACCCTACGACATCTGAATACAAGATCCATTCCGTTGAAGTTGAACTACATTATTTCAAGTAACTAAAAATCAAAAATCATGTATTTTGAATACTTTTTGTCTATCCATCAAGCAGGTGCAAATTGACAGTCGAAAATAGCATATTGCTCTATGTCTTTAGACATACAAATTCTCGATCTGACCATTTCATCATTATCTAAACACTTAAAAACTCTCATACACCATTTTTTGTTAGATTTCAAATATTCTACACCGTTAAACTAACCAACTCACTATTTCGGTTGTCCATTTTGCGCCTGCTTGATGAATGGGCAAAAAGTATTCAAAATAGATGATTTTTTACTTTTAGTTACTTGAAATAATATAGATCAACTTCAACGGAGTGGATCCTTCATTCGGATGTCCTAGGGTTGTATTCGGGTAGGAAGGATTCGGCCTCGAATCCTTTCGGAATGACACAAGTCTATATGTGTGTGTACATATATGAGTTTGACAATGAAGAGTACTTTTGGTGTGGAACGGGATAGAGAAGAAGATAGAGATGAAAAAAGAAATTTAGAGTTTAGAGATAAGGATTAATTTTGGCTTCATTACCCAAGAGATTGCTCTCTCACTCAGCATATCACCATGCAGAGATTCAACACAAAGTAACAATTGTAATGCAAAGTTTTTAAATTTTCAAATCAACTAATCTACTAAGTAACTACAACACTAGGTTTTTTATAGGCCCATACAAGTAGAAGTCTTCCGTCATACCCGATATGGGATAAAACAAAGGAAGAAAATAAGCCTAGCCTAAATAAAGAGGAAAATAAGCCTAAACAAATAAAAAAGCCTAGTGATTCCCATCAGTTAACTGATGTAAAATATGATAAAGAAGAAGATAGAGATGGGAAAAGAAATTTATGGTTTAGAGATAAGGATTAATTTTAGCTTCACCACCAAGGAGATCGCTCTCCCACTCAGCACATCACCATGCAGAGATTCAACACAAAGCAACAATTACAATGCAAAGTTTTTAAATTTTCAAATCAACTGCACTGCCAAGTAACTATAGCATTTGGCCTTTTATAAGCCCATACAAGTAGAAGTCTTTTGTCATACCTGATATGGGCTAAAACAAAGGAGGAAAATAAGCCTAACATAAATAAAGAGAAAAATAGCCTAAACAAATAAAAGAGCCTAGTGATTCCCATCAATTCTCCCTGACTTCGAAAAATCACCACTGGCGAATGGTGACGACGTGGGTGATAAAATCGAGCTGGGAAGGACACCTCAAACTCCTTAGTGGTGGTTGCAATGGACGAATTGGAAACTGTTGCGGCCACGTGAAAGTGCAATAACGAGTCAGGTCCTCGATGCTGAACACCGGACTGATTCCAAGATCACGAAGAATATCAAGCTCGTAAGCGCTGAAATCAAACCTCCTTAAAACCTTGTATGAACTCCTGTGAGTATGGAGTTTTTTCAAAGTTCCCATCGGGAACCTCTCTGGGTGCGCTCTAAACAGCATTCCATCACCTATTGTGAGTTCCTGCAATCGCTTGTGAGACTCTACAACAGACTGATAATTATAATTACCGATTGTTATTTATCTTGTATTTGATCATGTAACTCATACAAATGTGATGCATGTGGCTCAACTATGACAATAAGTGAAATATCTAGGGAAAGAGGGAGAAAGCCGAGAGAATTTCTAGATCTGGGAGTAAATCTATCAATAGGAGAAGTGAGATCTTGTCACTAGGTGACATGACTTCTTACTCTTCTTATCAGTGACTGTTTCTGACTTGTTACTTCCTACAATAGACTTGAGTTTGACAGTTTAACACTATCTGCTTTCAATTTCATTTAAATTCATAAGTGTTAGACCTAGCAAGACTGGTCAATGTCCAAGTTATATAACCAAGGCCTAGCCAACAAAATGTGTGCATCATCTATATCTAAGACATCGCATCAAACACGATCCTTGTAGCTAGATATGTGGTAGGGACTTGACAACACTGGGTAACAAATTGAGCAATCTTATCAGCCAAATTCACGTTGTATGAGTGTGGATGTGGTTCAATCTTGAATCTATCTTCTCAAGAGCTGTCTTGGCAATGATATTCGCACAACAATCCCATCTATCAACTTATAATTCTTCCCTTCATGTGTAATATAACTGTGGAACACACTAAACTTACGCTAGTCCTCATCCTTAACAGTTGTGTGTAAACACCTAACGACACACAATTGAATACTAAAAATCCTAACTTCATCATCAGAATCAGTCGCGCTACCAGTTAGTTCATGTACTACTGTCTTGATTTCATCATCGTCAGCTCCCTACCTAGAAAGTTCCTAGAGAGACTCTGCAGCAACATGACCATAGCCTTGACACTTAAAACATTGACTACCCTTGGTGTTCTTAGAAGATTCACCATCACTGACTTGCCCTTAGGGTCTCTAGTGGTGTGAGTGTTTAGGCTATAGATTGCTCCCCTGCTTTAAGAACGATCTTAGGCTCTGAAGAAAATCTGAGTGATGTTTCTGTATCTTGAGCTGGCTGACTGGCTTGCTCAAGGGTCTTTATCTTGTGAGAGTGAATGAACATTACCCGCTAGATGTCTGACCTCAACCCAAAATGATACCTAGTATAGCTTGGTAGAAGTCTTCTTACACCCACAACGTAGGGTTAGGTCGTCAAATTCGATAGTGTAGTCCTAAACTGACCTGCTACCCTGGTGAAGATAGTGCAGTTTATCTAAGAGGCAATGCTTATAAGAATCGGGAAGGTATTTCTCCTTAAGTTTCTGTTACATTTCCTCTCAAGACTCTATGGAAGCCCACGCCTGGTGTACTCTCTCTAGCGAGGTCCAATAAATTCTGACTCTGTAAGTCTCATCCTAGCAAACCGAATTCTACTTTCCTTAGTAAACCTATACCAATTAAAGTAGTAATCCAAGTCAATCATCCAATCACTAAAAATCTTTAGGTCAAGAATACCAACAAATATGTAAGGGTCTGTCTTAATTTATGGATTATGTCATTTTCACTGATCCTAAGTCTGCTAATGCTCTCATCTCTTTTCCTATCATTGCGGTTCTCTAAAGTTCTCTCGTTAGAATTACTATTCAATCCGTCTACTCTAAGTTTGAGGTCTTGAAGCTCCTTAAGAATTAGGTTTAGTTTGGCCTCCATATCTAGATAATCAGGAGAATAAGTTCTACCACTACGAAAGAGCATGCACTATTTAAGATGCAAACACAGTGCACACAATCACAAGGATGCAAACAGTTTTCTACGTGTCACTAAATACGTGTACTATATGATTAAAAGAAAAAATATTTTCCTAATGACTTCCAAAATGACGATGCAGAAAAATAATTTCTAAAAGTAAATATGCAGCAGGTAACAATATAGGCAATTAACAACAACAAATATAACTTATAGCCACCACAAGTTCACAAAAGGTATGCAAAATATCGCAAAAGTGAGATGTTAGTTTAGAATATACCAAAAGGTGCTTGGAAAAGCACTAATACCGAGTAGTGGTTCCAAACAAAGTTGTGTAGAGACCGGATCTGTTGCCTAAAAGCTGCAAAATTCTCTCAGTATCTTCGGCACTCAATTGTGGATCCAACGCATTAGGCGAAACTCAAATCAGACTCCGAATGGGCCTGAAACGGCCTCTAAATCAAAACTGTACTGCTGCAGGAACAATGCGGCTTATTGGAGCCGATGACGTCAAGTCGGCTTGGCATTGGCCCAAGGGTACACTTCCCGATTTTGTTTTGATGATTACAAACAACATGAAGTTATTTGGTACTAATCAAGTTCTTTAGTATATAAGCCTACAAGGTTCAAAAGAAAGGATTGTGATTCATTCTTCCTCTAAAGGAAAATATTAAAGTGATAAAGTTGATTAAGGAAAGGACTCAAGCTTGGAGACCAAAAGCGTGAATTTTGAAGAAGCCCTCTTTGTGAAGACTTGAAGAAAGTGTAACCCTACGTAAGATCTTAGATTGTTTTAGTTTTAGTGTTGAATTGATGCTCAAGAATCACACACACACTTGCACAAGTTATCTATACAAAAAAAAATTATTTCAAAATTATTTCAAAAAAATACTGTTTTTGTCTCTGAATTTTGACAGCTCAATAGGGCTGTCGACAGTCCCTGAGAAGGAGTTGTTGACATGGATTTACAGAGATTAGGTCTTCAGTGGTTTGGAGCTGACTGTCGACAGCCCACGTAGATTGTTGACAGTTGATATCAGTCAGCTGTCAACAGTCCAATTTGGAGTGTCGACAGGCAAGCTCCGCAAAGGCTAAATTTTTAGTCGTTGCACAATAAACTGTCAACAGGCCTATTGAACTGTCGACGGCTCTAGTAGATCGTTTAGGACATTTCAAATAAACAAAAATTTCTCCTTTCAAATTGATGTCTTATTCTAAACGGGTATATTTCACTTTATTAAGACTTTATCAGTGTTTTAGTGATTGGTTTAGCTCTTTAATGTTTCTTACCTACTGCCTATATATATGGGTCATTGTAGAAGCTTATCACTCAAGTTAATAAGTTTTATACACAAGTTTTTGAAATCAAAGGTTTTAAGAAAAAAAATCAAGTTTTTGCTTTAAGTTTCAAGAACTCTCAATTTTAAATCATTCTTTGCAAGCTTTAAGTTCTCAAGTTTAATTTTTGAACTGAAATTTCTCTCACAAACTTCTTGAGATTCATTTCTCTACTCAAAACTCTAAAAAGTTCTAAAAAAAAGTTTATGACCTTTGTGGTTGCTAAGAGCCTATAAATTTCATTGACTTTGTGCTACCTCTTGTGTAGAGATTGAAGGTTGGAGTTGTGTACTCCGGATTTTGTGTAGACCTTATAGTTCCTTTGTGGATAGTGAAAATCCATCACGCGGTAAAGGTGGGACATAGAGCTTGGTGCTCGAACCTCGAAACAAATCTCTTGTATTTGTGATTGCTTTCTCTCTTACTCTTACTCTATCTCTATTGCTTGCACTTGTGTTTTACTTATCTCTATTGCTTGCACTTGTGATTTTACTTTCATTGACTTACTATTCATCTCTTACATCATTCATACTTGTCGGATTTCTTCTTTCAATCAAGAAAGTAATTAAGCACATTAACTCTTATCTAGACGAATATAGAGAAAATTGAGAATCCGACTTCACTTCTTGATTTGAGTTGACCGTTTGCAATTGTTGCATTTTCACATTTGATTAGCATTACACCTATTCACCCCCCCCCCAAGTATACTTTCAATCGGTATGAGAGCCTGAATTTTAGATTTTGGTTTAACCACCTTAGAGATATCCTCTTGCTAATCATTCATTTGCATCTTTTGCTTGTTTTCAACACAAGTATCCATGGTCGAAAGAATCAAGACTTCACCTAACTTTGATGGACTTAACTTTCACATATGGAAAGTTAAGATGGCTATTTTCTTGCAATCTATAAGAAGTTGGGTTGCAAAGGCGATGACCAAACCATTTTATGTGCCCAATGGTGATGACACTTGATCTGAAATTGTCACCAAAGAATTTGATGCTAACATTAAAGCACACTATGCCTTACTTCAAGCATTAAATGATATGATATTATTAGGGTCATTCATTGCAAATCCGACCATGAGAGTTGGTCATATTTAGTTGTTACTCATGAAGAAACATCACAAGTTAAGAGAGCTAAAATAGATCTCTTACGTTTCCAATATGAGAATTTTCTTATGAATGAAAATGATTCTATTGATGACATGATCATCAAATTTACTAAAATCACAAATGGTTTTGCTTCCTTAGGTAATGAAATCAACAATGACCAAAAGGTAAGCACGATCATCCGGGCTCTTCTAACTTCATGGGAAGTCAAAGCAACAATATTAAAGGAGCTGAATGACAAGGAAGAGATGGAGCTTATTGATCTCAGTAGGAATCTAAAAACCCATGAGATAGGAAAAAAAAAAGCTAAAGAGGAGACGGCACCCTAAAAGAAGTTGTTCTTGTCATCTCCAACGAAGAGGAAAATCAAGAAGATGATGAAGATTTGTCCCTCCTAGTGAAGAATGTAAGGAGGATGTACAATAAGGTTAAGTTTGGAAATAGAAGATGGCAAGAGGAGGAAAAGAAGCTAGTGTGCTACAATTGTTAAAAATCGGGTCATGTCATTGCCGAATGTCCGGAGGACAAGAGCAAACCTCCTACCATCAAGAAGTCCTACAAGAAGAAAGCCTTGAAAGTTATATGGGACTCGGAGAGCGACTCTGATGAAAAGGTGGACACGACAAACATATATTTCATAGCAAATGAGAACACACCCAAGATAACTTTCGAATCTACTCTTGATGAATGTGAGCCATCTATAGATGAATTGGGTGAAGCTTTTGAAGAATTTTCTAACAATTATGATTTTCTCAAGAAGTATTTAAAAATGAAGAAAGAAAATGAACTTCTTCAAAATCAACTAGTATTTCTAAAGAAGATTTTATCTTCTATTCTTCAAAAGACAATGATTTTGATGCAAACAAAATTTCTTATAAAGCTAAATTTTCAATTATTGGTGAAAATGAGATTTCTACTTTGAAAAATAAAATTACTATTTTGAGCAATATTTTGAAAAGTGTGAATTTGATAAGGTTAGATTAGAGGCTATGTTTTCAAAGAGGCAACTAAAAGGAAACCTCATGTTTCACACACACCATCATGCTGACATACAATCACAACCACATGCACACCATGCTACATGCATCCTTGCTACACATGCTCATCATGCACAAACACATCATGCATTTTTATCTGCCAAGATGTACTCATGCATCTATTGTGGCCAAAAAGATCACTTGGCTAAGTTTTTTTTATGATAGAATTAATGCTTCTAATGATCATGTTTGGGTTCGAAAGACTAACACTTTAGGACACAAGAAAATTTGGGTACCAAAGTCAACCCCTTTGTTAATTGATATAGGTATACACCAAGGCTCCAAAACGTAGGGAGCGGTGGTACCTTGATAATGGTTACTCAAGGCACATGACATGAGATATCAACTTTGCAACCCTATCTAGGTACCATGAAGGTGACACCATTACCTTTGTAGATGACTCCAAGAGCAAAATTGTTGGTATAGATAATATCAAGATTGGCTCATCTCCTTTAATTGAAGATGTTTTGATAGATGGACTCAAACTTAATTTATAAAGAATGAGTAATTATGTGATAAAAATTTAAGGGTTATTTTTGATGACTCTACTTGTGATGTTTTAGATAAGAAAATAAATTCTTGTGTTCTTTTCGGTTTTCGTGAAAACAATGTTTACTGATTGACATGTTGAATTTATAATGCAATGTCACTTGTTTGAATGCTTTCAATGAAGACTCTTGGTTATGGCATATGACACTAGGCCATGTTTTGTTTGATCATCTATCCCGAATTAATTCTAAAACATCAGTGAAATGTATTCCTAATTCGAATTTGAAAAGGATCGTATTTGCGATGCGTGCCAACTTGAGAAACAAACCAAGTCCTCTTTCAAAAACAATCAAAGATATCATGACATCAAGACCTCTAGAGTTGATATATATGGATTTGTTTGGTCCAACTAAAACCAAAAGTCTTAATGAAAATTGATTGTTCTTGTTTTAGTTGATTATTTTTCGAGATTTACATGGGTTTTCTTTTAGAACATAAAGATGAAGCTTTTTCGCGTTTCAATGTTTTTAGAAAAAGAGTTGAAAAAGAAAAAGATTTTTTGATTCTGCGGATTAGGAGTGATAGAGGTGGTGAGTTTATCAACCACTCTTTTATTACTTATTGCAAAGAAAATAGAATTAAATATGAACTTCTATGTCTTAGAACTTCACAACAAAATGGAATCGTCGAAAGGAAGAATCACACTCTTCAAGAGATTGCTAGGATAATGATTAGTGAATACGGAATCTCTCAATATCTATGGGTCGAGGCCGTAAGCACATCATGTTATATATCAAATAGAATTTATTTTTGCAAAAATACTTCTTAAACCCCTTTGAGATTTACTATTTGAGAAAATCAATGTTTCATATTTTAGAGTTTTTGGCTGTAAATATTTTGTTTTGAACACTAAAGACAATTTAGGTAAATTTGATGCCAAGTCTTATGAAGCAATTTTTTTTGGGTATTCAAATACTAGTAAAGCATATAGGGTGTTCAATAGGTGAACTTTGACTATTGAAGAGTCTATGCATGTTAAGTTTGAAGAATCTAATCCTCTTGTTTGTAGATATTGATTCCTTAGGTAAAAACATGGAGAAGATTTCCTTGAAAGACTCACCATTGCAAGATGATGACAAGCCAAAGAATGATGATCATGGTGAAGCTCAAGATGTTGAAGTGGAACCAACTCAACCACTTCCAAAGGAATGGAGATACGCAACAAGTCATCCAAAAGATCTCATCTTAGGTGATGTATCAAAGGGGGTAACTATTCACTCTAAACTTCTAGATATTTATGGCCATGTTGCATTCTTATCACACATTAACCCTAAGAACTTCCTCGAAGCTGAGGGGGACTCATATTGGTTACTTGCAAGGCAAGAAGAGCTCAATCAATTTAAATGTAATCATGTTTAACACCTTGTTCCTAGGCCCCATGATAGGCCAACTATTGGCGCTAAATAGATTTTTAAGAATAAGTTGGATGAGTCAGAAAATATTATTAGGTATAAAGCTAGGCTAGTGGCCCAAGATTACACCCAAATCGAAGGCATCGATTTTTAGAAAATCTTTGCACCCGTAACACGGCTCGAAGCCATACGGATAACACTTGCATTTGTCTCTTTTAAGGATGTCAAGCTTTTTCAAATGGATATTAAAAGTGCATTTCTGAATGGTTTCATTGATGAGGTGTATGTTGAACAACCCCCCGGGCTTGTCGATCCTACGCGTCCAAATTTTGTTTTCAAACTTAAAAAGACTTTGTATGGTTTAAAACAAGCTCCAAGAGCTTGGTATGAAAAAGTTATTTTCTTGTTGAAAATGGTTTTGCTAAAGGCAAAGTTGATCCCACCTTGTTTAAGCATGTAAATAATGATATCTTGATAGTGTAAATATATGTTGACGATATTATTTTTGGATCTACTAATGAAAAGTTTTCTAAAGATTTTGAATCATGCATGAAAAAAGAGTTCGAAATGAGTATGATGAGAGAGCTCAACTATTTCCTTAGACTCCAAATCAAGTAAAGGAGTGATGAGATCTTCGTCAATCAAGCCAAGTATACAACAGAGCTTATCAAGAAATTTAGGCTAAAAGATGCGATGATTAGCAAAACTCCCCTGGCTACCACAACCAAGCTTAACAAGAATGAGTAAGGTAAAAATATTGACATTCTATCGTAGCATGATTGGTATTTTGCTTTACTTGACGGCTAATAGATCAGACATTATGTTTAATGTTTGTTTGTGTGCTAGATTTCAATCTTATCCTAAAGAATCTCATTTAGTTAGGGTAAAACGCATTATGAGATATATTAAAGACACTATTGGAATTGACTTGTGGTATCTGAAAACCGGATAATTCTCTATGATGAGTTATTCGAATACCGACTATGCCGGTTGTTGAGTAGATAGAAAGAGCACTAGTGGAACTTGTTAATTTCTTGAAAATTGCCTCGTTTCGTGATCTTCTAAGAAACAAAATTTTATAACTCTCTCAACCGCCAAGGCGGAGTATGTTGCAGACTTGCAGCCGGGGCTTGTTGTGCACAAATCCTTTGGATGAAACATACTCTCTTTGATTATGATTTGCATTATGATCATATTAAAATATTTTGTGTAATACTAGTACTATTCATATAACCAAGAATGCAAATCAACATAGTAAGACCAAGCATATAGAGATTCAATATCACTTTCTTAAGGACTATTATAAGAAAGGAAATATTGAAATTGACTATGTTTCTATCGATTTCTAATTGGCCGATATTTTTACTAAATCTCTTGATTATAATAGATTCTCTTTCATTTGTGGTGAATTAAATGTTTGTATGATGGATACATGATGTTTGAGTTTATGAGTTTTCTTGATTTTTCATCACTTTTCATTAAAATTTTCAATCAAGTTGAGTTTTCCTTTTCAATTCAGTTTTCAATTGGTATCATGATAGTTTTCAAGTGATCTATTTTCAAATGGTATTTTGATTTTTTTCAATTGGTATCCTCTTTTTGATATATGACAAAAAATGAGAGAAGTATTTAGAGTTATTGTTATTATTTTGAGTTATTTGTTTGTTAGTTATTTGTTTGAGATTAATTTTCATGTAATTACCAATTACCTCTCCTCCATTCATTCTCATGTTGCATTGAATGTTTAATTATTGATATTTAATTCTTTATTGCATACTTATACTGGTAGTTGGAGGCATGGAAGGAGTTTGGCACGTTTATACATAATGTTCTATATTGCAAAATTAATACCTATATGCATATGACTTGCTTGTTATTGTTATATCTCTTAGTCATGTATGTTTAAACTTGATAGATAAGCATATTTCAGGGGAAGCTTTCTAATCTCTTCTTTTTATTTGTTTTAAATAACTCGTGTGTTTTGACATCATCAAAAAGGGGAAGATTGTTGGCCCAATGGTACACTCTCCGATTTTGTTTCGATGATTACAAACCACATGAAGTTATTTTGTACTAATCAAGTTCTAGTGTATATAAGCTTATAGGGTTCAAAAGAAAGAATTTTGGTTCATTCTTCCTCTAAAAGAAGGTTATGAAGTGATTAAGTTGATTTAAGGAAAGGACTCAAGCTCGAATGATCAAAAGCGTGAATTTTGAAGAAGCCCTCTTTATGAAGACTTGAAGAGTGTAATCCTATATAAGATCTTAGATTATTTAAGTTTTGGTGTTGAATTAATGTTCAAGAATCACACACACTTGCACAAATTATCTATACAAAAAAATATTTTCAAAAACATTTCAAAAAAAATACTATGTTTTTATCTCTGACTTTCAACATCTCAATTGAGTTGTCGATAGTCCCTGAGAAAGAGCTATCGACAGGGATTTAGAGAGACTTAGGTCTTCAGTGGTTCGGAGCTGACTGTCGACAGCCCACCTAGACTGTCGACAGCTGATAAATCAGTCAGCAGTCGACAGTCCAATTAGACAGTCGAGAGACAAGCTCCGCAATGGCTAAATTTTTAGTCGTTGCAAACTAGAATGTCGACAGCCCTACTGAACTGTCGACAGCTCCAGGATTCAGATAAAACGAGATTTTCTCCTTTCAAACTATTTTGTCTTATCCCCAAACGGGTTTATTTCACTTTATTAGGACTTTATCAGTGTTTTATTGACTGGTTTAGCTCTCTAATATTTCTTACTACATATATATATGGGTCATTGTAGAAGTTTATCACTCAAGTTAACAAGTTTTATACGCAAATTTTTAAAATCAAAGTTTTAAAGGAAAATCAAGTTTTACTTTCAAGTTTCAAGAGCGCTCAATTCCAAATTATTCTCTGCAAGTTTTAAGCTCTCATTTCAATTTTTTAACTGAAATTTCTCTCACAAACTTCTTCAGCTTTATTTCTTTACTCAAAACTCTATGAAGTTGTAAAGAGAGAGTTTGTGACCTTTGTGGTTGCCAAGAACTTGTAAACTTCATCGACTTTGTGCTATCTGCTTGTGTAGAGGATTGAAGGTTGGAGTTGTGTACTCCAGCTCTTGTGTAGACCTTATAGTTCCTTTGTGGAAGTTCCTTTGTGGATAGTGAAAATCCTTCACGCGGTGAAGGCGGGGACGTAGAGTTGATGCTCGAACCTCTAAATAAATCTCTTGTGTTTGTGATTGCTTTCTCTCTTACTCTTACTTTATTTCTATTACTTGCACTTGTGTTTTTACTTATCTCTATTGCTTGCACTTGTGTTTTTACTTTTATTACACTTGCTATTCATCTCTTGCATCATTCATACTGGTCGATTTTCCTCTTTCAGTTAAGAAGACAATTGAGCACCTCAACTCTTATCTAGAGGAATATAGAGGAAAAGTTTTAGAGCCCTTAATTGGAATCTGACTTCACTTCTTGATTTGAGTTGACTGTTTGCATTATTCATTTTAATTGTTACATTTCCGTATTTGATTAGCATTATACCTATTCACCCCCTTAGGTGTACTTTTACTTGGCTGGCGTCAGCCAGCAAAAGCTCGGGTGACATCAGTAGCGGCTTAGGCGACTCAGGCGGCTCCGAGTCAGCTCGGTTCGAGTCGATGATGTCAGCTTTCAAGCTGTTTGATGTCAGCTTCGGCTCGGATCCTACTACGAGCGGGTCGGGTCCGAGTATTATGGCGGTACGGATTGCTTCGCCGGTTTGATACTTAAACCCAACAACAAAGTGGATTCAGATTTGAAAGTTTAAACCTATAACCCGTTTCATCTCTTCTCTTCTCTTCTCCTGATCACAACTAGGGCTTAAAACCCTACAGGTGGCGGCGGTGGATGACGATGATAGCAGTGGCGCTCCGACGATGAAGCAGCAACTCGGCGATGATCTGCCGCGAACTGAGGTGGTGATCAGTGGCAGCGAGGAACTCCAGCGACGATGGGGTCTCAATGGCGGCAAGGAACTTCGGCAGCGAGGGGATCTCAGAGGTGGCAAGGAACTCCGGCGGCGAGGGGATCTTGAGGCGGATCTCAGTGGCAGCGAGGAACTTCGGCGGCGAGGGGATCTCAAGGCGGATCTCAGTGGCGGCGAGGAACTCCGACGAGGTCATCGGAGGGGCTGGTGGACAGCGATGAAGGCGGGAGTGGACAGGCGCTGCGAGAGGAAAGTCGATGATAAGGTTAGGGTTTGGTAGGGTTGGGAGAGAGGAAGAAGGAAGGGGAACAGTGGATCTAGGTATTTCTATTTTTTTTCATTTTTTAAAATCCGATCTAGGCTTTCAGATTTTTTTTTGAAACTAGAGAAGAGAGGGATCTAGGATTTTGTGGAGGCTAGGGTTTTTTATGGAAGAAAAATTTTTTGTGGAGGAAAATAAAAGCAAGATTTTAGCTTTGATACCAAACTGATGTGAAACGGGATAGAAAAGAAGATGGAGATGGGAAAAGAAATATAGGGTTTAGAGATAAGAATTAATTTTTGGTTTCACCAATAAGGAGATCGCTCTCCCACTCAGCACATCGCTATGCAAAAATTCAACACAAAGCAATAATTGCAATGTAAAGTTCTTAAATTTTAAAATCAACTGAACTACTAAGCAACTACAGCACTTGACATTTTATAGGCCCATACAATTAGAAGTATTTCGTCATACCCGATATGGGACTAAAACAAAAGAGAAAAATAAGCTTAGCCTAAAATAAAGAGGAAAATAGCTTAAACAAATAAAAGAGCCTAGTGATTTCCATCAGCTTCTTTTCCTTAGAACACTATATGTTGAACACCAGGAACATGTCCTTGCTTCAATGGCCGGTCCTTCATCTTTTTCCCACTTAAACCCCACCAAAGCTTTCCATTATTGGCCATTGCTTTGGCAAATAACTGTTAGCAATAAACCAGTTATTTCAGAAATAGTGGGAATGTCTTTGGTATTGTATCTGGATTGAAGATCAAGCAAGAAAAAACATATACTAGTCAAACCTAAAATAGATCAGAAGCCCAAATCATGAGACCGAATGGGCTAGCCTGACTCCTATCAGAAAGAATAAATCAATTTGACCTTGTTCAAGAAAAAGAAGATTCAGTCTCTTGAAGTGGACCCCATCTACATAAATAATGTTCGCATTGTACAGCATCGTAGCTTCTATCAGCAGTCTACTTGATGACCTATACATCGGATTCATGCGTAGAAAAAATGAAAACATGTTTCAATATTAAATCTAAGGTCAAAATAGCAAACAAGAACAAAGAACTAATGAACCAAACAAACAAACCAAGCAAAAGCCAAGACACAAGGATGCATTCATGTGATCACTAAATTGGCAATTTTCCTGGATCCACAAGAGAAGGGCAAAGTTTTTTATCTATAGAAAAAGAGATTACAAGGGTTTTCTTCCCTCCCACTTCAACATTTCACCTTCCTTTCAATTAAGAACAGTAACCCACCTTACGTTTTTGGGTTCTCTTACAAGATGCAATTGAAGAACTCCATTAAAAGACGATACAACCTTCAAGCTTTTGAACTTACTTGGACGACAATAGCTTTATATACATTCACCTCAATCATCTGTATCCCTTGACGCACCAAACCAGTGTAACCGGACATGAACTCAACTAACACCGCTCACATGGTAAATATTGATGCAAGACACCTCTAATACTTTATGTTGACGTAGCTGACCTTTCTAGATCTTAATTTTCATGCTATTTGACCAAAAATGTTTTGGCAAGGGTGGAGCGGCCTACTAAGCCTAAACCCCTTTTCATGAGCTGAAATTTGGGGTATGTCGGGGTATTTCTTACTATTGTATTTTTTGCAGGGTGGAGCGGCCTACTAAGCCTAAACCCCTTTTCATGAGCTGAAATTTGGGGTATGTCGGGGTATTTCTTACTATTGTTATTTTTGCTATTTACTTAGGAAGGGTACAAGTCGGACTTGGACCTGGGTGGCTTTGATACCATTTCAATATCCCAGACACTACAACAAAACTCAGAGCAGAGGAAGATGGGGATTGCCTTCAAATTTTTTCCCGAAAAGCATAAAAGGGAGTTATCCTTTTTAGAATCTCAATGTCTTTAGAAGTCCTGGGAATTTTGTTAGTTGAATCTTTGTTTTAGCTTTTTCAGGTTTAATTAGAGTTTGAGCTATTTAGAAGTCTCATTTAAGAAGCAATGCCATTTCTGTAATATTATATGAACCAGCCTCTATACACAAACCTACATGCATAGATAAATAGAAAAACACAGACACATACACCATTAGGTTTCCAGCTTATGTCTGGTGGTTATTTGCAATTGAAAGTTAAATTTCTATGAAAGTGAGAGAGTTCATTTTGTTATTAAGAGTCAATATGACTTCTAATTGTATAATGACTTCTAATTACATAATGACTCTTAATAGCACTCCCCTTCAAGATGGAGCACATACACCGTACATGCCTAGTTTGTCCCAAATAAAATCTAACTTGGGTCTTCTAAAGAGGCTTCGTAAGTATATCCACCAACTAATAAGTTGATGACACTTGTTGAGTCCATATGACTTTATCTTCTACCAGATTCTGGCGCTCTACATGAGAGTCTAACTCAATTGTTTTGTGCGCTCGTAAAATATAAGATTTTCAGCAATATGAATGATAATTTGGTTATCACAATACAACCTCGCAAGAGATTCTAAAGAGAAACCAATCTCCGATAGAAGATCCTTTACCCAACTGCATGTCAAATCTGTTGCATGGTATTCTGACTCAACAGTAGACTGCACCACACTCTGTTTTTACTACATAATGACTCCTAATAACATTATCACTCCTAATAACACATTTATCGTCATGGTTGGTTGATTTCGGTGTGAAATCCACAAAAGTGTGTAATCTCCAATTTTCTTGCTGTTTATTTAACTTTTTCTACTATTTTTCATCAGATTTTAGTAAATATTTTCTTTCCAACCTGAAAATTCACAGAACCTATTTTCTCTATTAGGCATTCAGGCCAAACCTATAAAACCATGTTTTAGCCCTTGTTTTACTGCTTTCCTGTGCCAAAAAGCCAACCTCTATTATTATAACTAGAGGTGGATGGGGAGGCTTCGTGTGGGCATGTGTAGCCAAACGGGTAAATCAAAGATTAAAAAAAAAAAAAAAACTTTTTCCATCACCTCGGAAGCAGTGTTCTAAATATCCCCGATATAACCCCGATATTGCGTCGATATTGCGTTTACGACACCTAACCGCAATGATTTGGCATATCCAAACCGATATAGCGATTTTCACCCAAAATCACCGATAAATCGGCATGGACCCGATATATCGGCCGCAATTTCGGCGATTTTGGACCCGATATAGCGTTTTACACTCAATTTCTAGGTTGGGTATTTGGGTAATTCGAGCGATGTGACAATGTGACATTTGTGAAGATTCTACACTTGGATAGTGATTATGCATTTATAAGCTTAATACAAGTTATCGAGTTAAGTATATCTTAAACATATAAGTATGATTTTTATGTAGCTTTATATAATTTATGCATATATTGTCTTATTGAGATGCAATTTAAGACAAGAAGATATTTATATTTACAGTCCGATTTTGACATCCAATTTTTGAAAATATCCCCGATATGTCCCCGATATATCCCCATCCCCGATAAATTTTCCAGGCCGATGTAGCCGATGTGGCCGCCATTTAGAACACTGCTCGGAAGCCAAACACGAACACCACATATGCGGTGCCCACTAAATTTTCGTACTCCCTCTTATAACCGCCTTAGCTGCCCAGCCAATTTTTTGGGTTTTTTTTTTTTTGTCCTATGTCTCTCTTTCTTTGAATGTTTGAGTGGTTCATGAGCCCCACAAAATGCTCTCTCTTTCTCTCTCTGTAAGCGTTTGAGAGAGTGGTTCATGGGCCCCACGAATGTTGTAGCCTCCTCATTTGGTGGGCAATTGGGAACATTAGAATGGAGTTTAACATAAACATCCACAATAACTATATTTTACAAAAAAAAAACTTTCAACTATCTCTTAATTATATTATTTTGCATATATGTCATTCATATCTAATAACCGGGCTTATATAATTAAATAATACAAACATGAAGCTTAGATGATATATTAGGAAATCTACATACAATAATTTAGTATAGTAAGCAATCACCAATTTAAATTTTTATTATATGCAAATATCACTTTCCCAAATTTTAACCTGTATTTTGCTTTTGTCCCTCCAAAGGTATTGATCTTGCAAATGCACTATATAAATGTAAAACTCATGATTCTTTAAAAATAAATTGGAAAGAAATATATTTTCCTTTTGCATCACATACAATTTATGTATTACATGTGCATAATATGTGTCGAAACAATATATTTAATAGCATGAGTCGATAAGGATCCGTAGCTGGCCGTGGTAGCCAGCTTAATGTGGGTGTGTCAACCTCTATCTTTTTTGTTTGGTACCTTAAAATATACCCTACTAGTTAAGGACTTTGAATTCAAAATGTTGTTCATTCTGAGAAATATTTTAAAAAAGAAATTAAATAAAAGTAATACATATCTTTCCACTTGGGCCTCATGATCATTTACAGGTACAAAATCTGCCATGTCCAAAACAAAGTATATATTCAAAGTATATATCTTGACCTATTCAAACCTCAAACAAATAAAATTTTGTAGAAAACTTTAAATAAGCTTTAACCGAAAAGAATATAATATTTAATATTTGTTTGTACTATTAAGGACAATAAGTTTAGTTATTTGTTTTTTATTTTTTTAAAAGCGGTACATAGAACATTCCAACTGTTTTTTTTTTTCTGGACAAATCTTGATCATCAATCTTAATAATTTATATATATTTTTATTTTCTTTTGAGATCTAAATCGACTTAAGAACATAGCCCAACGTGACCTTCCTTTATTGTTAATAATGCTATACTTCTAGAAATTATAATTGAAAATTAATGCACTATTTTATATATAACCCCTTCTACCTGAAATTGATGTTGTTAAACTTAAATATTAATAAAAGTTTTCCACCATATGAAAAATGTCAGTTTTGCATGTATACTTCATAATGTAAAATTTAAATTTTAGGATATCTACGTTATTGTTATAATATTTCATACAATCTTTCATATGCATATTCCATATTGCAAGGAGTAAAAATTAACTATAAAAATGTGTGTTTAGCTATGAAATATATGTTAGATGCAATACAAAGATAGGAAAATTTGTATTTCATCCCTTTTCTTCTATACAACAAAGTATATTCTCCTCACAATTCAGATTTTGCATTCGATGTACATAGCACATGCCAAAGACTAGTAACTATAACCTGAATCCCAAATCTTGTTGTTGCCTATATATTGTTGTAGTGTACCCAGAAACTTTCATCTATTTGTTCTACTTCTTTCCTGCCCAAATATCCCATAATTCGAACCTGAATCCCAATCCATGTTGTTGCCTATATACTTGCTACAATTTAGTACGAAACTTTCACTTCTGGACAGTTCTTTTTCAATCCTTAACCCATCATATGACATCTTGAACCTGAACCTTCAATTTTTTGTTTTCCTCACACCCAAATATAAACTGCCTTTATATTACTTGCCTAAATCAAATATTACGCCCATAGCTAGATGATGCACTGAAGGATAAAGCATAAAGTCATGGTTTCAAATATTGGCGTTTCCAATATATATCAGCAATATCACATCGAGTTTTGAGATACCCGATACAATACTAACCATGTATCGGCGGATATGGCTGATGTTATCGTCCAATATTGACGATATTGATAATAAAAACCATTGGCCATACCGGTTTTGATACTAAGATTTTAAACCATGACAAACTTTTCACATTCTATACCACACAAGTTGTTTCTTTCAAAACTATGAGGCTCAGTCAGTGATTGCCAAAAGCAACTCTTCTGCAGTTAAAGTGACAAAAATAGCTAGCTATCTCAAAGTACTTAGACGAATTATAAGAATTGTTCAGGCACAAAGATCCTAATCAGAAAATTGAAGAACATCCCTAAAGAACTGAGTCCAATGTGAACCTTCCGAACTATCCTACAAAAATTTAGGGGAAATGGCCAAATTACACAAGTGCAGTGGAGGACTGATGGTTGGAATGATCAAGCCAACACCATGAAATAATGTGGCATGAGTAGAAAACCTTAAGTTGATCTCTTCGTTGCATTTGGTCGGATCCCAGTAGTTCATGTGTCTGGATGTCATACAGATACAGTGAATCCCCCTTTCAATTTGAAAGTTCCCTGTGCTTGCCTTTCAACCCATCTTCACTAATAGGAACTTTCACCTTTTGACTTTACTTTTTGCCTTGCTTATGAATTGGATGCCAGTTATTTCATTGATTCTGTAATATTGACAGTCATTTTAGTAGGCAGGTTTTACAAACCAAATAATTAATCTCAACAGTAAAGCTCTTAGATGCGCACTCAAACTCCACCAATCAGAAAACCTTTGAACATGTATGCCAATCACTTGATTCACTTATTGTAGACTTAGTATATACAAATTTCCATGTCATTGTCATCACCTCGAGATCCCTAATGGTAGAGCTATCGGCATTGTCATCACCTCTTTTGTATCCATGTCATTACCTAGGTGATTGATTGTGCACCGCTTCAATGACGCTAAGATAGACAAACTCTACACTTGATTGCATTGGAGAATTGACCACACATGTATCCGACTACAACTCTTTTAGTTGTCTCTTCACAATCAGCATCACGGTATGAAGTTTCCTTCTTAATAGGGTTCGTAATGGGTTGTGTTATGTTGTGCCAAGCCAAGCCTAGGCCCGGCCCACATAAAAACACCTAGGCCCATGCAAGACCCACAGAGTACTGTATGGCATAGACCTATAAGCCCGTGAACCAATCCAATGAATACTGGGCCGGCCCACATACCGTACAAGACCGGCTCGTTCGTGCCTCTATTCATGCTTGAATCGTGTCGGCTCAGTCGATTCGGAATTGAGCCTACTATTTTATATCTATATTGTGTCTATTTGTGCTTAATTCACACATTTTGTGCCGAATAGTTTCTAAAATAGTCAGTGTTCTAAATATCCCCGATATTGCGCCGATATTGCGTTTACGGCACCTAACCGCAATGATTTGGTACATCCAAACCGATATAGCATTTTTTATCCAAAATCGTCGATAAATAGGCATGGACCCGATATATCAGCCGCAATTTCGACGATTTTGGACCCGATATAGCGTTTTACACCCAATTTCTAGGTTAAGTATTTGGGTAATTCGAGTGATGTGACAATGTGACATTTTTGAAGATTCTACACTTAGATAGTGATTATGAATTCATAGGCTTAATGCAAGTTATCGAGTTAAGTATATCTTAAACATATAAGTATGATGTTTTATGTATATTTATATAATTTATGCATATATTGTCTTATTGAGATGCGATTTAAGACAAGAAGATATGTATACTTATAGTCCGATTTTGACATTCGATTTTGAAAATATCCCCGATATATCCCCATCTCCGATAAATTTTCCGGCCGATGTGGCCGCCATTTAGAACATTGAAAATAGTTAACTTTTATAACTTACTGTAAAAATTCATACATGAAAACTAATAAGGTTAAAATCTAGCTACTTGAGATATTAGCAAGTAATTACAAAAGAATTACAAATTAAACTAACTTCTAATGTCATCAATGTAACTCAATCTTAAGAATTTGTCAGCATTGGTGTTTTAGCGAGAGGAGGCGACAGGGGGTCGAGGAGAGAGTCACTGTCGATAGGTAGATGAAATCAAGGGCTTCATCAGTATAGACTGAGACACATTTTTTTTAAATTATCATAATTAGTATCAATTGCTGATATGAGATCTAATATCATTAACGGTTGAGATCGTTTGATAGAACTTAAATTGATAAGAGAATTTAGTTAAGAGCTAAAAACAGTACTATTAATTGGGCCAGCCTATAATGTCGGCCAAGTGGAGCTCCCTTCGTGCATTCATGGGTCTTGCCAGGCCGAACCAAGATGAGCCCAAGCACAACCCGAAACTATATGCTCCATAAAATTTACGGCCCAACCACGGCCCACGGCCCATCGTGTTGACCCATATTAATGAAATTTTTCGTGTTGGTCCATCGTGCCTTAGGCCGGCCTGGGCCCATAACCAACCTTACTTCTTAGTCCTTTAATTGGAATGTTGTAAATTCACTTGGGAAGCAAGCAAAGATCCAATGGCCTTTATATTTCACCAATTCCTGAACATCTTAGTGTGTGACGTACAAGGCATGTGCAAGGTGCCTACAGTGCCTAATATTCAAGGTGATTACATCACAAAAGGTATAGTATTTTCTTTCTTTCTGCAATTTTTAAGACAATAATTTGCTGGTGAAGTATCCATATTATATACTTAACAAATGCAGGCCTCACAAACAAAAACACACACTACAAAATAATGTACCGTAAAAAGGGATAACAGCTTGACAACAAATCAAGTATTCAACAACACTAATTGCAATTGAAAGTAGAGGCAAATTAGTAACTGTCTGGGAAGTGTAGTGCCATTACAGATGGTCATATATGTCGTGTTGGCACGGATGAACAAAGTACTTTTAGCAGGCAGAACTCTACAATGTAAGACAAATATGGCCAGGGAAGGGAAAGAGAAATGGAGGCGTCCACAGTAATAGTGGGCATTTAGTAGTACAAGAGTAATCTGTATTAAGGTCCTCCTAGTTGATCAGATGATTTGACAAACAGAAAGCATTAAGAGCTTACTACACTCTGAAAGAAACCTTCAAACTACTTGAAGTGAATTAGATTTGAGAAGATAAATGACATTAACTCTCTAGTGATATCCTTTCAAGCTGATAAGTCAGTCAATAACTATGAGATGTCATAATGGTGGAAGCTTATGCATCAAAAGGTAACCCATTAGTTTTAAATTAAAAAAGTTAAGAAAAATGATACTTTATGTATTAACTAAGTTCGTTGATTTAAAGAGGCAGGAACTTGACCAACAAAAACCAAAACGAGTTCTGAAAGTACCATAATCTCACAAAGCTTAAACAAATAAAGGGGTAAAGTAGCTAATAGTAAATGTGAAATTCAATCTCATATGATGTAGATGTATTTAACCCCCATGACCTAAAAGATTTAACAATAATATTTTCTATAGAATTCTTGCAAATAGAAGATTCCATTAAGCCAATTCTCAGGTACAGATTTTCTATGCGTCCTTCACAGTTGAACCGAGAGGAATTTGGATTTCCATGAGCACCAACATGAAAAAATTACTCACAACACAAATAAGGACCTATCACAGAGAATACTTCATAATCTAAACCTTACTCTGAATCCCAGATTTAAATAGAAAGGTAGTTCTTCTTTGTATGAAGCTCTAATAACAAACAAGTTTCTTTTTCCTAAACAAAGACAAAAGAAATATGAAAATCAATATGGATTACTTGCAGCTCAACTCAACATTCACACTAAATCAGTAGAAACTTTTATGACTCATTGCAAAAAAATAACACTGTTTCACGACCTTTGTGGATAAATAACTTGCACAGATTTTAGTACATAAATACCTTTTTGTCTCCACAAGGGAATAACAACAGACACACAATTTACCATATTACCCTTGCTATAAATAAGGGATTGCCTTTTCCCCCTTGAAATCCCTCCCTCCCTCCCTCGCTCGCTCTCATGGATTAAAGAAGAGAGAGTGAAGTTTGGAAGTATAGAGAGAGGAGAGGAGAGGAGAGGAGAGAAAGGAAGAGAAGACCGTATTATTACTGATGTGGACGGTACCCCAAATATATAAGCATCACAATTACATGACAAGGAAACTTTAATCCTAATAAAACTAGGATAATACACAATATTCAACTTGGAGTAGGAAACTAAAATAAAAAAAATCAAAATAAAGAAACCAAAATAAAGAGAAGTCATAATAGAAATAGAAATCCTATTTCTACTCTAATACCCCCTCAAGCTGGAGCATACAAAACAAACATGCCCAGCTTGCTACATAAAACAAAAACTACAATTGTGGCCATGACCACGGCCACCAACGCAAGTGGACCACATGATCTCACAACGAACTAATACCAACAACCAACTACAAAAACCCTAGATCTCATAACGAACGAATTACGAACAACGAGATTTGCAGTGACGAACCACGAACGAAGAACAACGAACGATCACGCAACGATCATCTAACAACGAACCACCACGGCCCCTCTCGACCGCCACCACGGCCACCTCTCGACCGCCACGAACGAACAACGACGAACCACGAACGAACAACGATGAACCGCGAACATAAAGATGTGCAAAAAGCCCTAGATCTCATAAACGACCGAACCACGAACAACGATAAACCACAACGACGAACCACGAACAATCTACGAACAAACCACGAACACCACGAACCATCATTGAACGAACTACGAACGAACATCACAAATGATCACAGAACTAACCACGAACACCATGAACGATCACGTACACCACGAATGATCATGGAACGAACTACTAATACCACAAATGATCACAGAATGAACCACGAACACCATGAACGATCACGCAACCATCATCCAATGCTTAAAAAAAATTTTCCAGGGCCCTGCCATGAACCCGAACAGGGGCTACCGTCCCCGTCGAACGCAATGCCTTCAAGTTTTTTGATACCAAGTGAAGTTTAAAAATATAAGGAGATGAGAAGAGAAGAAAGATGAAGAGAAGGTTGTATTATTATTGATGTGGACAATGCCCTAAATATATATATGCATAACAATTACATGATAAGAAAATCTCTAATCCTAATAAGACTAGGATAATACACAATGTTCAAGTTGGAGAAGAAAACCAAAATAAAAAGAAATTCTACAAGAAATAGAAATCCTATTTCTACTCTAACTCATTTCAATCAAATCAAACTCTAATCCCATGACAAATTCTAAATTTAATTTCAAGCTTATAACCAAAACTCAAATCCTTTCACCTAAAAAAACTCAATTTGAACACCGATTTGAGAGAGTGGGATTCAAAAGTAGGTCTTCTTTGATTTTAAGAAATCGGGATTTTAGAGGTGGATTTCCAGACCTGTTACAGAAGAAAGTGTATTTTTTTAAGATGGGTTTTTTATGGTTAATGCAAAGAAAGAAGAGCTGGCAATGGATTTAAATGAAGATAAAACACAAGAAAGAAGTTGACGGTCTCTTTCTTCTTATTTGTGGTTGTTTTGAATGGGTTCTTCTCCTACATGAGGTGGGTAATGATGGGTTCTCCTTTCTAATTCCTTTTTGTTAGATATAAAAAATAATTATTTAACTAGTAGAGTTATTTAATTAGAAAGCCCTGATAGTATTTGGAATCTCATAAACTCCCAGTAGCATTATAAGTCATAGTATGAGTGAAATTTGATTTTGCACACAGACAAGGAGAAGATTGCTCATTATTTACGTAGTTGAATTTTGCAACTCTTTTGAATATAATAAAGATGTAGTTTATCATAATTTAACATTATGTCAAAGCCGTAAGGTTTTGTATCCAAATTTCCACCATGACCGGCACCACCTAACGCACCCTGGTCATCTTTCTTCACTCTTTGTTTTCTTTTTCTTTCTTCACTCCCCTATCTCCCCTTGTAGTTCTTTAGAAAAACAGAAGTTAAGGTTCACAGGTAGTATTCATCATAATTTTCACAAGTACTGTTCAATGCAGTATTGTTCACAATACTGTTCATTAGAAAACTTCACATTTAGTTTATTCGGTTTCAAATATAGACTTTTATGTAGATTTGACATCAGCATCAACAATTCAACATTTATATCACAATTAGTATTGCAGCATCAACAATTTTAGTTGTTCAGCTTCAGCATTAGTAATGCAACAGCTTCAATATTTGCTTTCAGTTTTTATTAGGCAAACTCTCAAAGTCATAGCATCATGAGTATGAGGCAGGATGTTTTTGTCTTCCAGTTTTTGCTACACAAACTCCCAATGTGATATCATCATGAGTTTGGTTATAGAATATTACTAGTATTTGAAATCTTAAAGCGTACTAGTAGTATTACGAGTCATTGTTTGAGTAGAATTTGATTTTGTATAGGGTCAACATAAGAAGAGGAATGCTTATGATTGTGGTTTCAAATATCAACCAATTATGATATGTTAAGAGTCCTAATAGTAATAGTATTTAGTGTCCTAGAGTTCTAGTAATATTATGAGTTATAATTTAAGTAGAATTTCTTCTTGTATAGGTCTATATAGAGAGAATTGCTCATGACTATATAATTATATTTTATAATTATTCTCAATATCAATAAAGATCTAATCCTTTGTAGTTTAAAATGGTGGGGTTCTTGATTAAAATCTCCACGACCTAACTCATTCTTGCTATCTTTCTTCTTATTATTATTATTATTCCTTTCTTTTTTTGTTTTTTCTTTTTCTTTTTCTTTCTTTCTTGCTTTCTTCGTAAAGCCCCTATTGCATTTAAAAAAGGTATTGTTCATGTGAACAATGCAAGAATACTGTTAATCATGATCAGTGCTAGCAGTCAATGTTCATTCATAATTTTTCTTTACTTTTTTCTAATCTATCTTTCTCAAATTTTAAATCTGATTTACAATTCAATTTTCGGATCTAACTATGAGTCTGTTTCTCCAATTCTAGTACCGTTCTATTTTCCTAATCCTATTACAACTCTATTTTCCAAATCTAATTGATTTTAAGTCTGGTTTCCTAAACATGCATCCAGATTTGTTGTTATGAAAAGACTGAAATTGTTTTAATCATATATCGATGTATACAACTCCATTTTCCTAATCTAATTGATTTTAAGTCTAGCTTCCAAACCTGCATCCAGATTTGTTGTTATTTAGAAAGGCTAAAACTTTTTAATTATATATCGATGTATCGAAGTATGATTTTGGTGATTTAAGAGCTGATTCCTGTTTTTTGAGCATTTTGGACACATTGATTGATTTGTTTGATCATTACTAATTGGATTTGGTAATTTTTCCATTGAATTTGAGAATCTCTCAAAACCTTCTCTTGTATTGAGTTTAAGGATCTCTCAACACCTTATATTCTATCAAGTTTAAGGATCTCCTAAAACCTCCTCCTTTACCAAGTTTAAGAATCTATCAAAACCTACTTTTATTGAGTTTGGATATTTCTAAAATTCAAAAGCTCTCCAAGAAGATGAATATTTTACCTTTTGAAAAGTCTTTGCATAATGAACGGTTTAGTTTCACTTTGACTCAGATTTTAGCTTGGTTTGATTGGCAACTCAAAATCAGCTTTAGTGATTCAGCAGTTTGACATCAGCATCAGCAGTTCAGAGTTTATTTTTAGCACTTTAGTAATTTTGATAATTGTTTTTTCAATCTTTTTGTTAAACAAACTCCTGATATCATACCATAATAAGTTTCAGAGGGATGTTAAGAGTCCTAATAATATTTACAGCCTTAACATCCTAGTAATATTATGAATCATAGTTTGAGTAAGATTTGGTTTTGTACGAGTCTATATAAAGAGAAAATTGCTCATGATTATTTTGCAATTCTTCTAAATATCAATAAAGATGTAGTATTTTAGAGTTTAACATCATATATATAAGAATACTCTATCGGGTTTTGACATATCCAATACAATATTAACCCTATAACATTGGCCGATATCAGGCGATGTTACTGATACGACCAATATTGACGGCTATATCGATGTTATTGATACAAAAAAACCATTCGTCAATACCAATACAAATACTAAGATTGTAAACCATGCTCGTAATTTATGTAATTTTTTTGCAACTCCTTTTAATAACAAAAAGATGTAGTTTTTCATAGTTAAACACTTTTAAAGTTGACTGAAGTTTCTTTTGAGTATTCTTTTGAGTTAGGGTTTAGAAAGAAAGTAAATGAAGATGAAAAAAGTTAGAGAAAAAAAGGTAGGCTAAAATAGATTACAAATAAGGTCCAAAACTGTCAAAAATTGTCAAGTGCCAATCATATTAAAAATTTGAAGTATTCACATATCCAGATGCAGGACAAGAAGATAGAAAAGTACAACCCCTTGAAGCATTAGCATACTTAATTGCTGAAGAAAATCAGCATGGGATATTTATCTATAAAGGTAGTGAAACATTAAGGTATTTTTCTACAGATAAGACAAATTGTAGGTTACTCCATGATATATGCTGCACTGTAAAACAAAAGGCATAGTGGGTTTCCTGAGTTTAAAAATAAGACAACCATAATCCTTAATCAAGTATTAGTTTCCTCACTTGTAAATAGTAATATTTATCTATCTTCAAGTTTTGCCTAAATCAGTTGTTAATTTGAGAAGATAAAGCACATAACCTATCCATCAATTTTCTAGCAAGCAATGCAAAGTGGCAAAAGTTCCATTTTCTTCAAAGCTAAAGAAGGAAAATTATCTGATTTCCATGAGAGGTCGGGCAACAAAACACACAAGAGAGGTCAAAGAAAGATTTACTATGAAGAGAAGCTGTGAGACTCTAGAATATGCAATTCCACCAAAGCCATATATCTATCTAAAGATTCTAAACAGTCCAAATCCTACTGGATATGCAATAAATGTGACAACCAACATAAATGGAAATGTTAAGTGAGCCATCAAACATAGTAACAGCACACTGGACGAGGGCACAGTGAAAAATTACGAGCTTAATAAATCACCAGCATAAGACATGCAACATCCATCAACATCTAAGACCAGTGAATAAGCTCCAATTCCCATAAAAAAATCAGTGAAATGCATAACTCACAAACTCATGATCACTAGAACCAAGGAAATTTACCAGGTTTCAGATCGCGATGAATGATCCCATGGGAATGCAAGCATTCCATGGCCCGAGCAATATCCAGTGCAAACCCAACCGCCACACAAGGGTCCAAACTCCTTGGCCTCATATTCAGCATGTACTTCCGCAGCGATCCTCCCAGCAGAAGTTCAGTAACTACCACCATTACAGGCTCCTTGCAAGCCCCAATGAACTGCAAAAAATTTACAATACATCAAGCCCAACAAGAAAAGAAAAGAAAAGAAAAGAAATGAAAGAACAATTCTACCCATAGATCAGCAAAACCAAACCTTAACGAGGTTCTTGTGCTGGACTTTAGAGAGCATGGCAACCTCCCTCATAAATCTACCCTCCCTCTTGGCCACTTCCTCAGGGGTGTCCCCTTTGTGCACAATCTTGATTGCAACATTCTGATTCTTATACCTACACAACAAACCAACTCATGAATACAAAATTTCGATACAGATCATGTAAATAAAATATAAAAAAAAAAAACTCCCCAAGATTCAAGAACTGAACTCACTTTCCCTCGTAGACTTTGGCATGGGCACCTTCCCCAATCCTCGGGCCAACAAAGAGAAGCTTGGGATCAATGAGCCACTTGGGATCTAAGTGGGGCTCATCCATGGAGAAGAACCCACTCCCTGAATCCATCTCTACGCTGCTGGTGACCAAGATCTACCATCTATCCATCCACATGGACTACTAGCTTGCAAAAAGTAACAACAATAATACTAAAAATTGATGTAATTGAACTTGTTGATTGGGTTTCCTCCAATTGGGGAGAACAAGGAGCAAAACCAATGACCTGCTTCAGCCATGGGTATCACTCTCAAGGAATCACTGGAACAAGGAACCCCACGCCAACTCCCACTCCCACTCCCACTCCCATCATGTTGATGCCCCCGTTTTCCTTGACAAGGATACAGAATTTATGTGCCCAAGGGCTCACACTCCTATTACTCTCAAGTCTCAACACTCTTCTCCCCTAAATCTTTATCCGTGTGTATCTCAATCAGAAGCTCTTTGTGACAAAGCTGGGGGAGTTGAAGTAGGAACAGGAGGGGGACATGGGCATTGGGAAGAGGGAGAAATCCCAACAGCAGCAGAGGATTGACTTCCCTCTTCTTTTTTCCTTACGGAGGAGGAAGATCCGATCTAATCAGTTAGTGTCCCCGTTCTTTTCTTCTTCTTTTATTTATTTATTTTTTTTGTCTTTTTATTTCTTTTTTCTTTTTGTTCCCTTTTGAGTTTTCTTTTCCCTGCGACTGGGTTTTGGGTTGAAGTTAGAAAAAGGGTAAGATAAACAGTAATGGCCAATTGAGGACGGGTAAGAAAATTTTCTTCTCTCTTCTAGTATAATGTGGCAACTATCATCTCAAGTACAGAGTTGGTTCATATGTGTGAGCTACACACACATATTATAAAAGAGTCAATCTCGCATTGACACGTGGATAAGATGTCGAATTTTAGAATGCAAAAATTTAAAGTCTTTAAACTTTTTATAATATTATAAGATGGTCAATCTCACGTGTCAACACGAAATTGGCCTTTTATAATATGTGTATGTGGCTCACACATGAACCGAACCCCTTAACCATTGTTCTTTGGTTTCTAAACCTCTCTGCTAAGGGGTTGTTTGACTGCAAAACACTTTGAGAGAAAACTAACATGTGTCAGTTTTATCAAGCTTTCTCAAGTAAAGCATGAGAGTAGGCGTCACGCATGTCAGTTTTCCAAGCATTTTCAGCCCAAAATAAGTTGAAACTGCAAGGAGAAAAAGAGTAATGTCTTGCTGATATCACCGACTTTTTTCTTCTTTCTTGGTTGGTGTCAAACAAACATGAGTTTGAGAAAGTAGGAAAAAATGACGGCAGGACACACTAAACTCCCCATTTCTCCCCACTTTATGAGAAACAAACAGTCCCTAAATGTCTAAAGGCTAATAAGTAACCACTGAGACATGACTAAGAGGTAGTAAACCTAACCGGGTTTTCTCAACCAAAAAAAAAGGGTAAAGCAATGAGACAGTTTTTATGAAAATACATAAATAATTAATTAGATTGTCTCTTAATTCATGTGTGTATATATGGATGGTTGTGATTTATCCTTTGGTGAGTATGATACATGTGGTGGAGATTTTCCGGTGCGAATGATCAGACGATCGATTTGCACCACAAGCGAGAGTGGGGTTTAGAATGTAAGTGTAAGATGATGATCACAACCCAGAAAAAGACAAAGACACAGAAGTTTTACGTGAAAACTCAAATTGGGGAAAACCACTAGGAGGAGAAAGATTCACTATAATCTGCCAATTTACAAGGATTACAGGGATTGTTTGGAGTATCTCAGAACTAGGGTCGATTCTGAAAGCATTGGGAAGGTCTTGGTGCGAGGTTTAGAGAGTGGATTCGGGTTGGTCATTTCTCTCTTCCCTTTCTAGTTGGAGATGAGGGCCCATTTATACTGAGCTATTGATGGTGAATGAGAGCTAATGAGGTTCTTATAACTGCACAACCATCATGTGCAGATATGTTATAACGACCGTGGGTACTGGATTGTTGGGATTGCATGCAGGGAATCTCTTCATTGTCCATAACTACCTGCCTGGAATGCAGGGGTGTTACACGTTTTCAACGTAGGAGAGGCAAAGTAGCGTAATTGTAGGCGGAGATCTCGGCGGTCACGACTGGGGACTTCCGGGGTGAAGTCGAGAATCTTTGGCTGCAGATGACTCTGAAGGATGATGTCTTCGGAATAGGAGTAGCTCCGAGATGGCTCTGGGTGTTGGATCTTGTAGGGAAAGACCGAAAATTGTAGGCATCTCGGTGGGAGGCTTTCATTTGCATGAACACGTGTCGACATCTTTACAAAGGCCAATTTCTTGACCACTACAGATGCCCCCCTGCTCTTTCACTTGTCGGAGCCTATGGGAGGGAAGTCGGAAGAGTGGAGTTGATAGAGATCTTTAAATTCCTTGAATTCTTCTTGATGTTGGTGAAGGAGAGGATCTGGTCAATCAATGTGAATCTTCTGAATTTCGTCTGGAGATCATGTGGCTGATGACAGCTAGCATGTTGATCAATTAGACTAGCTTAAAACTTGTGATTGGCGTCTTTTCGAATCCTGGTGCTATAATAACTGAGATTGTGTGGCAGAAGTGATTAATATCCTGCTAATTCGATTGACGAGAATCTGAGATGCGGATCAACTGTTCAAGGCTTAGGGATTTGAGGGTAGCGGGAAGTCGTCTTTACGGGTGGCTGTATTCAACTTTCTATAGTCGATACAAACACGAACCTTAGTAGGCAGTCTTGTTTGTACCAACTCTTTTTGCTCATTTTCAACCACCGTAAAGCCAGCTTTCTTCGGGACCGCATGAACCGGGCTAACCCTAACCCATTGGCTACCAGAAATGGGATAAGTGATCCCGTTATCTAATAGTTTCATAATTTTTGCTTTTACTGCCTCTTGCATGAGTGGGTTAAGCCTGCGTTGTGGGTCCCTCCTGGGGTTGCTTCATCGATTAAATGGATTCTATGTTGAACTATGGCTGGACTTATCCCTTTGATATCCTGCATTGTCCATCCAATGACTTCCCTATGTATTTTCAGAATAGACATTAAGCTGTCCTCTTGTTGCTCAATCAGGTGGGATGCTATGATGACTGGCAGGGTTTCTCTTCCGCCCAGGTAGGCGTACTTGAGGTGTTCAGATAAGGCTTTTAGCTCTAGGGAAGATGTTGCTTCATTGGAGGCAACTCTGGACTTGCAATCCTATGATGAGGTACACTTGAGCTTGACGCCTAATCCACTGCCGAATCTACGATCTGGTCCAGATTAAAATCCTCAGACTCCAGATCAAACTCTGCCTCTGTTTCTACCTCCATGCTTTCCTCATGCTCACTGGTCATATTTTCAATAGAATTGACCTCAAAAGTCTGATCATTGATATCCCGGGGTTGTCTTCCAATATTGAAGACATTGACTTCCTTCGTCATGTCTCCAAAGGTCAATCGCATGGACCCGTTCTTACAGTTGATTATGGCATTGGCTGTAGCAAGGAATGGGCGTCCTAAGATGACCGGAGTTTGAGACTGTGGATTTGACACAGGTTGGGTCTCAAGCACAATGAAGTCAACGGGGTAGATAAAATCCTCGACCCGGATAAGAACATCTGTGATTTTCTGTAACGCCCCGATCCCAGGGATACGGAGACGTTATGGCGACGTACATACGCGAGGTGAAAACAACCTCACGCGTGCGTTAAGCCTCAGTACAGGGAATCACCTCCATAGACATAATGGTTCCAGCAGGAAATAAGTACAAGAATACCTGTAGAAAGGGGTTAGTGATCATAACAGATATAAAAACAGGGATAAATGAGATAACAGAAATAAATCACCAAGATACCTATAAAGAGTCTCGATGAGGAATCTCCTATGTGACTCCAAGGCACCATCTGATAATACGGTAGCTCGGATCTCCAACCTGGGCATGCAAACCCAGGGTCGTCAGAAAGCGACCTAGTGAGTGGTAAAATGAAGGAGGCAGTAATATATACAATAGTAATACAAGCACGATAATAATATGTAATACCTGATGTTGTACTAGTGATATCATAAAATAAGTATATAATAAGCAGTAAAAATATATAAACATGTAAGCAGTAGATATATAAGTAGGTCATCTTTTAATACCATCACTACCTAGCCGGTTATCATCAGGTCAGGTCTATAGTCGTATCCAGTTTATATAATATAAAATGTTATCTAGTGGTGACGTGATAGAAGTGAACATGCTAGTGGCGACGTGATAGACGTGTACAGGCAGATAGGCCTATGCAGTGTAATCACTATACGGTGTGGTGTATATACAGTAGGGATGTCTGCTCTACAGAAAGCATCATATATGCGATGCAGAACATGCGTCGTATGCCATGCAATACAGAACATGCGTCATATGCCATCACAGACAGTATAACATATGCCAGGTAAAGTAACAAGTATACAGGTAACATGATATCGAATACAGTAGCATGAACAATAACAAGATAGCATACATGTACCAGGCATGTCATGTGATTTATACAATAGTAGCAATCAGTACCACATGATATTTTAATCAATCTCTTCCAGTGTCCCATGCCACTGGCAGTTCATACTGGAGCCCGCACTCCAGTCGAACCCATCCGGATATGGCCTACGGGTACCATTATCCAAACGAGAGAGTGACCAAATAACAAGTGTTCCCGACGTCACTATTGTGTATACTGTTTTATTATGTTAATTGGAAACCCATGGTCGAGGAGTTCTTATCGGGTAGGTGTATCCCGTGCATACTCGGGATCACGGCCTTAAACAAACCCCTGGCTGCTAAGACCAGGGCCCTCCGCTAAGAGGGGAGCATGAAACAAGTAACGAGAGCTCATGGAGCAATTGGTAGGTAGCACTACCATCCCCTGCAGTGGGAGAACAATATGGATCCAGTACATCACCCGATAAGATCTAATCAACCGTCGAGTCTCCCCCATACCCCAATTAAATTTATGATCTGATATGTCAAGTATACAATGAATAAATACAGTACATGATACGGGTAACATGATAACTGGACCAGAGCTCTGTTGATAGCATAGAACAATATAACGGGAACAATATCACTGGAACAATATAACGGGAACAATAGATGTGGAATTCCATATATCGCATATCAACAGCTCTCATGTCCAGTAACGGGAATATCCATATCAGTAACAGGAAACAATCATATAACATGAATACAGTAACATGGAATATGGATTGCATGTGTAACAGGGATATGGAAACATGACATGCATGTGTAACCGTGATATGTAAGCATGACATGCACGTGTATCAGTGGTATGTAAACAAGACATGCACATGTAACAGTGATGTGTAAACATGACATAACTGTAACAATAATATAAAAGGCGGTAATTCGTGCATTGGTCTATCAGTGTACCAGTGGAATTCCATGTGTAGCAATAATCCGTGTACTATATCTGGGTATCACTCGTACATGTTATAACAGTGGTCAGTGTAATCATCTAATACCATGTCCATTGAACTATAGTATTCGTGTAATGTGGATACCAGTGCGTGAAGGTGTCTAGCATGCATGTCGAGTAACAGCGTAGTGTCACCGAGTATCGGTGAATCAGAATGACAATGTAATGAGGAATGTGGGATCTCAATATCTAGTGGTACATGTACATGTAGTATTGGTGTTTCGTGTGAGGCAGGTACCGGTAATCATACCGAATGGAGTATCAGACAGCCCTATTTGTGTCAACGGTCAAATGTTATTCTAATTGAGCATGTTTACACTGTTACTCTATCAATGACAATTTATGAATCGGTATTTATAATTTTACAGTGATTAACCGGTAATCATGTTTTATTTACATAAGGCAACCAAGTGCAATAAATATACTAAAAGATAATTTAGAAAATAAAAACACTCACAAACTGGCCCTGGGAAGGTAGCTCTCTTTCCCATGATCGTAACGGATCCAGAATCGTCCAAATCGGAGTCCGGATGCTCCCGATATCGCCCGAATACGAAAAGGAATAAAATGGGGTTAAATATGTAATTAAAATATTGAAATGCAAATTAGAAATAAGAGCAGGGTTTTCTGTAAAATTACCTTTAATGGGTTTTGGATGCGGGTTTGGTGAGATAACGGGTCGGGTTTGGATCCATTACCCAAACCCATTAACTTAAGTTAAATGGGTATTGGGTTTATAGGGTTAACGGGTTTTAACCAAACCCAAATGGGGCTAATGGGTTCGGGTTACACCCGAACCCACTCTTCCACAAACAGCAGCAGCAGCAGCTTGCTGCTGCTGCTCCTGCGCGGCCGGCCGGCCGGCCTGCCGGCGGCGGTTCGTTACCGGCCGAGCAAGAGAATGAGAGAGAGAGGGTGAGGGAGAGAGAGATGGGAAGAGAAAAACAGAGAAAGGAAAATGAAAGAAAAGAAGAAGAAGAAGAAGAAAGGGAGAGGAGGTGGTGCCCTAGCCGCCGGCGCCTGGCCGGTGGCACCTGGCCGGCGGCGCGGTGGCGCGCGGCCACCCCTGGCAGCGGGCGCGGGTCAACCCCCCTGGCCTGAAACAGAGAAGGAGAGGAGAGAGAGAGAGAGAGAGGAGAGAGGGGGAGAGAGAGAGAGAGAGAAAGAGTGAGGAGAGAGAGAGAGGAGATGTGTGTATTAGAGAGGGGGAGAGAGAGATTTTTAAATTAGAGAGGAGAGAGAGATGGCGGTGGCACAGGAGTCGGTGGGGAACTCTCCAGCGAAATGGAGAAGAGGAAAGAAAAGAAAGGAAAAGAAAAAGATTAAAAATTAAATTATTATTATTATATTGGTCCAAAATTCGACCAGCTCCGAACGGTGCCCAAAAATTACAAAAAATAGAGAATATTACCCTGAGACGTAATATGAAAACGGTTTGAAGAAATTCAATCCGGTTTACAAATTAAAATCCTGGAAGATGTCACCGGTACCGGGCGACACCGTTTGGCCGGATTTTCGATAAATTCAGAAAAATCCCCAAAAATACCCTAACATAGAGAACACGATTCTAAGACACACAGTGAAAGCGGCATCTCAAAATATAACTCCGTTTGTGAAATAAAAATCGTAAAGCCGATTATCGGTAGCGGTCGACACCGACTATGGAGATTTTCCAGAATAATCCAGAAAAATTCCACAAATCTTGAAAAATCTAAAAATATTAGAAAATAATTTTTGAAACTGAACTCAGCTCAATCGGACTACCACGGAGGTCAAATCAAGTTTGTACGTCGTATCGCATACTGATACGGTGATACGTACACCGGGAAGCAGGGGGTTACATTTCTCCCCACCTTACAAAAAATTGCGTCCTCGCAATTTCAATTAGGTGTGAGAGCAAGATTTTCAACCCCAAAGCCGAAATGTTACGGGTCCACGACACTTCCGCTGCGCACTCTGCTATCTAGAAGGAACCCGGGATGGAGAAGTATGGTAGTGAACTAATCCGAACGGATGGGAAGCAAGACGATGCAAGGAAAGCGAGAAGGAAATCGGATGTTCTGGTTGACAACTGGAAGGAAGGAATATAAGCGAGTCAAGGAATGAATCGTCAAGGTCATGGTATTCTTGTACTCGTTGCTGGAATGCCCAAATTCAGATACAGATCAGTTAATCTGAACCTGATTGTACTGTTGGTAAGAGCCCGAGGATTGACCCAGGTGGTTACCCACACCAGGTGTGAACCTAAGCTCTGATACCACTATGTAACGCCCCGATCCCAGGGATACGGAGACGTTATGGCGACGTACATACGCGAGGTGAAAACAACCTCACGCGTACGTTAAGCCTCAGTATAGGGAATCACCTCCATAGACATAATGGTTCCAGCAGGAAATAAGTACAAGAATACCTGCAAAAAGGGGTTAGTGATCATAACAGATATAAAAATAAGGATAAATGAGATAACAGAAATAAATCACCAAGATACCTATAAAGAGTCTCGATGAGGAATCTCCTATGTGACTCCAAGGCACCATCTGATAATACGGTAGCTCGGATCTCCAACCTGGGCATGCAAACCCAGGGTCGTCAGAAAGCGACCTAGTGAGTGGTAAAATGAAGGAGGCAGTAATATATACAATAGTAATACAAGCACGATAATAATATGTAATACCTGATGTTGTACTAGTGATACCATAAAATAAGTATATAATAAGCAGTAAAAATATATAAACATGTAACCAGTAAATATATAAGTAGGTCATCTTTTAATACCATCACTACCTAGCCTGTTATCATCAGGTCAGGTTTATAGTCGTATACAATTTATATAATAAAATGTTATCTAGTGGTGACGTGATAGAAGTGAACATGCTAGTGGCAACGTGATAGACGTGTACAGGCAGATGGGCCTATGCAATGTAATCACTATACGGTGTGGTGTATATACAGTAGGGATGTCTGCTCTACAGAAAGCATCATATATGCGATGCAGAACATGCATCGTATGCCATGCAATGCAGAACATGCGTCATATGCCATTACAGACAGTATAACAAATGCCAGGTAAAGTAACAAGTATACAGGTAACATGATATCGGATACAGTAGCATGAACAATAACAAGATAGCATACATGTACCATGTATGTCATGTGATTTATACAATAGTAGCAATCAGTACCACCTGATATTTTAATCAATCTCTTCCAGTGTCCCATACCACTGGCAGTTCATACTGGAGCCCGCACTCCAGTCGAACCCATCCGGACATGCCCTATGGATACCATTATCCAAACGAGAGAGCGACCAAATAACAAGTGTTCCCGACGTCACTATTGTGTATACTGTTGATTGTGATCCAATTTTGCATATTTTACCATATCATTCCCATGCATTTTTGAAAATAAAAATATGATTTTTACTCATCTTCTCTCTATTTTTGCAGGTCCACAACTGAAATGAGAGAAAGCCCAAAAATCTCTTTAATTAGCAATAATTAAAGAGATAAATCATAAGCCCAAAAGAGATTAATTCAAAGCCCAAATTTGAGCCCAGGATCTAGAGAATTCTACGCAACAATTCAAGATTCTAGAAGGCCACGTGGATAACAACCTCGTAACAAATCTGCAACAGAATTCTGTTGCTCAACAGATTCAGTTGTGCCGCAAAAACAGGGATTTTCCCGCCAATTTGCGGCCAGATCTGGGCCGTTGAGTCCCAGATTCTGGCCATCTGTCCGGGTTCTGGAGACTTCTCTCTGAGCCTATAAATACTAGACCAAGGGCTTCGTAAAAAGAGGAGAACGTGAAGAGGAGAGATTAGAGAGTAGATGCTTGTAATTTGTAGGATTTTTCTCTAGGTTTTTAGTTCTTTAGATCTCCTTCTTCCTCCCTAGAAATTCTGCAAAAGAGAGTTGTAAGAGAGAGAAAGCTTGTGTACATCAAGGAGTGACAACTTGTGAAGCAAAGATTCATCCATTCTCTTCTCTCTACTTGAGCATTTTCTAGTAACTTTACTTGCTTTCTTTAATTCTAGTTTACTTTACTTGCAATTTTATTCATACTTTGCTTTTCTTTTGTAATGGCTAGTAGCTAATTCTTTCTTCTCATGGCTAGCTAACTACTTACCTTGCTAACTACTAACTCATGGGTGATTGCTATCTTTAATCTTGCAAGTTGTATGGTCTTCTCTTCTCCGATGGGTTACTTTCATGCTTGGCAAGTATCTTGTTGTAATTCTCCATATGATTCATGTGTGCCTCATTTAGAGCCTTGTCTAGAACAAATGCCTTGATGGAACATGGAGATGGATCACCAATATGCTATTTGTTGTACAACTTCTTTACTTCCATTAATGAATGTTGTATCTTCTTCCTTAGCATCCCTTGAGTGTAGCTCTTTTGATTCCATTATTGAAAGTCTAATTTGTAGGCCAATGACATCTATGAGGCTACAAGACAAGTCCAAAAATGATCACCCGTCATCCAAGTGGGAAAGTAATTAGACCAACACGCAAGACAAATCTTTGCCGATGAATCAACATGAGGCATGCATTCACCATCACGGAGTTTAGTAAGTTTAGCAAGGAAGTAAGGTTAGCTAGTCATGGTTTCTCATCTTTAAAGTCTTCTTCAAAGTTTTATTTCTTTTAGTTCTAGTTCCAAAGCCAATCTTGTTTTGATTTCTTTTCATTTTTCCATAATGCACAAATCTACCATTCTTTCATATTCTTTTCCATGCTTCTTGCATTTGTGTAAATACAAAGAAGAATCTTCGTTTTCTTTCTTCACTACGAACCGTAACGCTTCCATCGCAAGCTCTCCCTGAGAATCGACCCGGTATAGCCCTTGCTATAACGGAGATTGGAAAGGGTATATTAATCATATCGAATACATTTGTGGAGTGATCAAGCACAAAGGTTGAATCTAAACCTTCTTTTTTTACATAATATCTGTGCAATCTACAACACTATTCTTATCCAATCAAATTTTTGGCGCCATTGCCGGGGAGAGCAACGGATTTTCTTAAAGTGAAGAACTAAACGAATCTTCTTCTCTGTTGCAGATTACAGGTTAAAGAAACAGGAAATTTTGCATTACAGAAACATATAAGTGGACCTGGGCCTCTGCTCTCGAAAGCAGAGACCAGGATCCCTCTGAATTGCCGCAAATTCTGGGTTTTTGCCACAGAATTGCGGCAAGGAAGAGTTGACTACTGACCACTTTTCTGCAGGGCTTGCTTCTCTGCAAAATACAGCTGCTGCAATACTTAAAATCTTGTATGCTTCACCTTATATCTGCTAATCAACAGTAAAAAATTTTGTTGCAAAGTTAAAAAATTGATTAGACATTTGCATTCTAGGCACGTGTCTTTTCAATTCCTTTACTTTTACTGTTGAAGAGTGCTGGAGGCAAGGTACGTAAGCATAGCATATAGACTAGGACTCACTCTTTGTTTGATTTAATTAAGCTTTGAGTGAACCTTGTTTGTTATATCGTACACTTGCACAAATCAACTTTAAGGGCATTACCCATAAAAAAAGATAAGGTGGGGATTTTATCACCCTTTCCTTAGCCCACAAATCATTTTTCCCAAGCACTCACAATCCTAAGCTTCTAAATAAAAATTTGCTAGACGTTGGCCTAGGGACATCTCGGACTCACTTAGGAGATTATCCTAAGGGGGAAAAGTGTTGGAATTGACTTTTGTAAAATCAGTGTCTAGGAAAGGGATTGAGGGCCGAAAGCCCGAAGGTTGCTGGTTACTTAATTAAGGAACGTCTCTGACGGAAAACCTCCCACCAACCTTGCCCTTCCCTGGCTAATTAACTTATAGTCAAAGTCTACACTAAACCTCCTGTGGACGATCTAATCAGTTAGGAGTCGTCTAGGTCCAGGAATCCTAGAAGCTTGGATTGATTTTCTTTTTAATTGTTTGTTATTTTCTCTTTTCGCTGGTGTGATCGGTGCACGTTGTTTGTGATTGTATATGCGAGAGTGGTTTCGTGATCCTAATTCTGTAAGACTTGTTAGACTTCTACACTTGCACTTACACAACCACTTGACATTATGGAAAACAACGTCTCACTTCAAGATCGATTTTATCCGATTCGCACCTCCCTTCCTTCATGCATTCTTCTCCCCGAGCCTAATGGAAATCACTTCGAGCTGAAACCGCAATTCATTAATACACTTCCCCGATTTCATGGTCTTGAGTCTGAGGATGCGTACCTCTTTATTCGTGAGTTTGAAGAGGTATGCCAATGATGAGAATTCCCAACTGACCGAGGATGCTGTTAGGTTACGGTTTATACCGTTTGCACTTAAGGATTTAGCTAAGAAATGGCTTTATAATCTTCCATCAGTTCCATATCTTCATGGGAGGATTTTATTAAAGTCTTTCTAAGAAATTCTATCCTATCCACAAAACAGCCCTAATGCGAAAGAATATAATGCAATTCAAGCAGGAACCTAATGAACCTTTCTGGAAGTATCTTGAGCGTTTCAAAGACCTTCTAGCCATATGTCCTCATCACGGCATAGAGAAATGGCGTCTGTGCCAGATTATCTATGACGGTCTAGATTACCAAACGAAAACCCTCCTTGAATCCATGTGCTAAGGGGAATTTTTGAAGAAAAATGAGCATCAGGGGTGGGATCTCTTTGAACCCTAGCTGAGAAAACCATTCAGTGGAGTCATGTCCTGATAAATCCACTCCCACCACTTCCAGAACTGGTACACACTCTATAGAATCCTCTATAGCTGCAGAAACCAGATCACACAATTGATGAAGAGGATAGAACTGCTTGAGTCAAAGGGAAATTCTGTTGTCAATCAGGTCAACCCATTGCCTGTCATCAAACCGGGTTGCACCTACTGTCATGACCTTAACCATGTCTTTGAGGAGTGTCCTTTGTATCAGCCCCAATCTTATCAGGAGAACATGAATGCAGCTTTTACCAGACCCCCATACTCCAACACATATAATTCGGGATGGCAGAACCATCCAAATTTTTCAGGGAGTCAGTCTGGTCCTGAGCATCATAGGCCACCACTTCCATATCCATATAATGCTCAGTCTCACACATCCAGTTTCAATCATAATTCACTGTATGTTCATCCATCTCAAAGTCCACCACATTCACAACCATATCAGAACCCACCATACTATCAATCACAATTCCAGCCTCCGTATTATCAACATCACCCCAGAATAATTCAGAAATATCAGAGTTGAGGAAAATGCTAGAAACCTTTACAAAGAACCATCAGCAGGAGTTGAATAAAGTTAAGGTCCAGATCAGGCAATTGGCTGAGAGACAAAAAGGTATGCTTCCAAGCCAGCCAGTGCCAAATCCCAAACATCACTTCCCTTTAAATGAAGTGGAAGATTCAGGACCCAGTCAATGTCATGCTATTCATACCCTGAGATCTGGAAAACAAGTTGATAATAAGGTTTCTAGTCCACCATCTCATCCAGTACCAAAGCCAATACCTCCCGTCCCAGTGCAACCAGCTTCTGACAAATCATCTTCTAGTACAGAGCCATCCACTTCAAAAGCCAAGGGTAAAGAAAAGGTAGATGAGCAACCCTATAAGCCTGTAGTACCATTTCCAAATAGGCTTAAGAATCCCAAGACAAATGCTCACATGGAGAAGATAAAAGAAATGTTCAATAAGGTCCAAATCAATGTCCCTCTTCTTGATGCCATACAACAAGTGCCATCATATGCTAAATTCTTAAAGGAAATGTGCACCAAGAAGAGGAAAACACAAGTCCCTAAAAAAGTCTTCCTAGCATCATCCATCAACGAGCTGCTCAATGGTCCAACTCCTGTTAAATACAAAGACCCAGGGAGCCCCACCATTTCATGCATCATAGGACAGACTACCATCAATAGGGCACTTCTTGATTTGGGGGCCAGCATCAATCTCCTGCCTTTCTCTGTGTACCAACAATTGGGGTTAGGTGATCTCAGTCCTACCCAAATGACTATCCAATTGGCTGATCGCTCTGTCACTAGACCCAAGGGGGAAATTCATGATGTCCTTGTCAAAGTTGGGGAATTCATTTATCCTGTTGACTTTGTAGTCCTTGAAACAAAACCTGTGTCAAATTCCAATCAAAGGGCTCAAATTCCTGTCATTTTGGGACGACCATTCCTGGCTACTGCAAATGCCATCATTAATTGCCGGAATGGATCAATGAGGTTGACCTTTGGTAACATGATGCATGAATTCAATGTCTTCCACACACAACCTCGTAAAACACAAGATCAAACATTTGAGGTTAGCTTCATTAGTAATAATTGTGAGGAAGAAGGTGAAGATCCAAAAGATGAGTCACAATCTGGTGATTCTCTTATCCGAGTACCCTTTCAACAGGGGAAAGTTGATTTGGATATTTTCACTTTCAATGAGCCAACTATGACTGTATCTGAACCTCCGATTGATATATCCTTTGAAGACCTGTTTTTTGAGGAGATTATGTGTCTAGAAGAATCAACTCGGGGTAGGATTGCTGATTGTCCACTTCCGGATGTTGACCTGAGTTTCGAAGAATTATTTGGAGAGGAGCTTGAATTTCTGAATAATGGACAAAAAGATGTGCTGAATAAAGAAGGTGGTGAGGAGGAATTCTTGAGTGAACAAAATGGTGAGATATGGATGGACAACAATGAATTGAAACTGGAAATGCCGAGGGTTAAGAATATAATGCGACACGTTTCCCAATTAAACCCGAGAAAGAGAACACACTGGAATGATGGGAAACGAGCCAGAGGGAAACGGCCAAAAGATAGCCCAGGCAGTGAACCCACTTGTACATAATCTTTGTAAATATTTTTTCTTTCTTTTTGTAATTTTGTAAATAAATAAAAAAACAAAGGAAAAAAAAAATGAGGGAATTTTAAATTTTAAAGTTCCTAGGTTTCTTCAAAACTCCTTCATTCAAAATTTCAAAGTCCTAGGTCACTCCAACTTCCCAAGAGTCAAAACTCCCTTTCCAAAACCACAAATTCCAAAGTTGGTAAAATTCCTTTTGACCTAGGGATAGATTTGGAAATCTCTGGCGTTTCCCTCCTATAAATAGGAATTCTGCCCGACCTTTCTCCCTCACAAGCAAAAATCTCCTCAGATCTGCAACTCTCTCTCAAAGCGCCGCTTCTGCAATTTGTCTCTTCCTCTGAATCTTCTTTACTGCCGCAAAACCACGGCCCCAGCCGAGAATCTGCGGCAAACCTGAAGCCTCCTGCGCACAAAAAAATTCTTCACCAGTCGATCTGAAGCAATGGTGGCCGATCTGGTGCTACATCTTTATTCAGACCTTCCTGTACTCACTGCAGAGATCAAACTTTTCCCCCCACGAGTTCCGGGGCGGTTCGAATTCAAATCTCTTCTTTTTATTGCTTTGTTCTTAATTCATATCATGGCACCGTCTATTTTCATTGAGAAAGACTTTGGAAGAATATTGAGTGATGCAAATGGCTATGGGTATGTGTTTCTAGAAAGAATTAGGGCTTGGAATTGGTACACGTTAGTATACGACAACTCTGAGACCGATGCATTTTATTGTCCCGAATTGGTGACAATGTTTTACACTCACATTGACCTAGCATCGGTTGATCTGCAAACATACCAGTTTACTGTACACATGCCCACAGGAAACTTACTTATCACGCTTCCTCTTCTTGAGGAAATCACTAATGTTCCAACCATCACACAACACAGCGAGCCTCTCCCATTGATTGAGTATATGACTGTTATGGGGGCTCATTGTACTGAACAGGATCGTGGGCTGAAGGCTAGCACCATGTTTAGAAATATTCATTGCGTTGGACGTTGGATCCAACGCAACATTTTAGGGCTAGAACATCAATCATCCTTTAACAGACCTGTGTTGCAAATTATACATGATTTAATGACTCGTCAACACACGGTTTGTTTGAATAAGGTCATCTTCTACGCACTCATAGCCAACTCTTCACGCACACGTGGTGCCAAATACTCCCACCCCATCTTGATTACACGTCTGTGTAGGACTTTCCTACCAGACAGTGTCTTTGATTCATTCGATCAAGTGTTTGTTGCACCTGAGAGACCTACCAGTTCGTATAATAGTTGTTTACACGCGGTCTGGACTCCTACTGTCCAGCCCGAAGATGTCCTGGTAGAGTCCTCCTCTGAGGAGAGTCTTGAGGACGAAGATGAACCTGAGTTTTGGAGGCAGGATCCCCCAGTAGAGTCACGAGCTTTCATGTCCTCCATCTGGAAGGGTATGAAGAAAATCTTTAGGGGACAAGTGAGGCTGAGGAAGAAGGTAGAGGAGCAATCCTCTCGGCTAGATAGTATGGAGGCAGCATTGAGGAGATCACAGTCGGCTGGACCTAGCACCACCGCGGGTCTAAAGCGACGGAGGGAATAGTGTCGTTCCTTTTATCTATTTCATGCATTCTTTTTATCTTGCATACATTGAGGACAATGCATGAGATAGGTATGGGGGGGTAGATGCTAACATAGGATTTTTCACTTTCTTTTTAGGCCTTTATTTTTAGGATTTTTCACTTTCTTTTTAGGTTTTTATTTTCTTTTAGATTTTACCTTTCTTTAGAGATTTTCTACTTTCTTTTTAGATTTTACTTTTTCTTTTAGAAAAATAAAAAAATATAAAAAAATAAATAAAAAAAAGAAGAAAGTCTTTGATCCATGTTTAAAGAATCAAACTTGAAATTTAGGGATTAAGGAAGCTCTAAATTAAGATTTCTAATTATAAGTTGAAAAGAGGAGTTTTGTTAGATTTTTAGGTTAAGTAATAAAGGATTAGAAAAATTACTAGATTTTAATTCTTTCTTTAGATATAAACATTAAACATATTGAAGGATTAATCAAAGACTTTGTGATTTTATTTACATATATATATATATAAAAAAAAATATAAAAGAAAAAAAAGAGATGTACATAAATAAAAATAAATACTTAGCCACTGACTAAGCTGGTTAGCCGTGCCTCAAGAAGCATTGCCGATCACGCCTAAAGGTGGCTAAGTCCTTAAATTCCTTTGTGGCCTTTTTTACTCGAGACCTTAAACCCGAGGGATGTTTTCTCATCTGGTGCCCTAAGACCGTCTGGTTTGGGAGTCATCGGTTAAAGGCTCGCTACAAGGGTAAACTAGAAAGCCTAAGGATGCTAAGGAAATGTAAATAAATAAACATTGTAAATAAAATAAATAAAAAAAGAAAAGAAAAAAATATTATATATATTAGTAAATAAATGAACTTAGTCTAAGAAAGATCCTTCATATTTATAGATGTATATATCCTAGGATTGATGCAAAATTCAGTTTTTGATCTTTTCCCTAAAATCTTAACCTAAGCTGAAAACAAAATTCCAAATAGACACTTATAAGAGGAATGAAAAGTTTAGGGTAACCTGAAACCTATAGCTCAAGTTAGAATCTTTAAAACATGGATCAAAAATTTTCACTAACCCTTTTATTTTTCTTTATGGATTTTGTGGGTATAATCCGCTGAAAACCCTCAGGAGACAACACTCCTCCTCTAGGGTAACCCAGAGGTTTAACGGCTTGTTGCACATGCTCAGTGCAATCGTGTCACCTACGAAAGTGGTGTAATAAATGGTAGTATAGTTTTTCTTTTATTTGTTTTGCTCGGGACGAGCAAAAGAATAAGTGTGGGGGTGTGATTGTGATCCAATTTTGCATATTTTACCATATCATTCCCATGCATTTTTGCAAATAAAAATATGATTTTTACTCATCTTCTCTCTATTTTTGCAGGTCCACAACTGAAATGAGAGAAAGCCCAAAAATCTCTTTAATTAGCAATAATTAAAGAGATTAATTCATAAGCCCAAAAGAGATTAATTCAAAGCCCAAATTTGAGCCCAGGATCTAGAGAATTCTACGCAACAACTCAAGATTCTAGAAGGCCACGTGGATAACAACCTCGTAACAAATCTGCAACAGAATTCTGTTGCTCAACAGATTCAGTTGTGCCGCAAAAACAGGATTTTCCCGCCAATTTGCGGCCAGATCTGGGCCGTTGAGTCCCAGATTCTGGCCACCTGTCCAGGTTCTAGAGACTTCTCTCTGAGCCTATAAATACTGGACCAAGGGCTTCGTAAAAAGAGGAGAACGTGAAGAGGAGAGATTAGAGAGTAGATGCTTGTAATTTTGTAGGATTTTTCTCTAGGTTTTTAGTTCTTTAGATCTCCTTCTTCCTTCCTAGAAATTCTGCAAAGAGAGTTGTAAGAGAGAGAAAGCTTGTGTACATCAAGGAGTGACAACTTGTGAAGAAAGGATTCATCCATTCTCTTCTCTCTACTTGAGCATTTTCTAGTAACTTTACTTGCTTTCTTTAATTCTAGTTTTACTTTACTTGCAATTTTATTCATACTTTGCTTTTCTTTTGTAATGGCTAGTAGCTAATTCTTTCTTCTCATGGCTAGCTAACTACTTACCTTGCTAACTACTAACTCATGGGTGATTGCTATCTTTAATCTTGCAAGTTGTATGGTCTTCTCTTCTCCGATGGGTTACTTTCATGCTTGGCAAGTATCTTGTTGTAATTCTCCATATGATTCATGTGTGCCTCATTTAGAGCCTTGTCTAGAACAAGTGCCTTGATGGAACATGGAGATGGATCACCAATATGCTATTTGTTGTACAACTTCTTTACTTCCATTAATGAATGTTGTATCTTCTTCTTTAGCATCCCTTGAGTGTAGCTCTTTTGATTCCATTATTGAAAGTCTAATTTGTAGGCCAATGACATCTATGAGGCTACAAGACAAGTCCAAGAATGATCACCCGTCATCCAAGTGGGAAAGTAATTAGACCAATACGCAAGACAAATCTTTGCCGATGAATCAACATGAGGCATGCATTCACCATCATGGAGTTTAGTAAGTTTAGCAAGGAAGTAAGGTTAGCTAGTCATGGTTTTCTCATCTTTAAAGTCTTCTTCAAAGTTTTCTTTCTTTTAGTTCTAGTTCCAAAGCCAATCTTGTTTGATTTCTTTTCATTTTTCCATAATGCACAAATCCACCCATTCTTTCATATTCTTTTTCATGCTTCTTGCATTTGTGTAAATACAAAGAAGAATCTTCGTTTTCTTTCTTCACTACGAACCGTAACGCTTCCATCGCAAGCTCTCCCTGAGAATCGACCCGGTATAGCCCTTGCTATAACGGAGATTGGAAAGGGTATATTAATCATATCGAATACATTTGTGGAGTGATCAAGCACAAAGGTTGAATCTAAACCTTCTTTCTTTTACATAATATATGTGCAATCTACAACACTATTCTTATCCAATCAACTGTTTTATTATGTTAATTGGAAACTCATGGTCGAGGAGTTCTTATCGGGTAGGTGTATCCCGTGCATACCCGGGATCACGGCCTTAAACAAACCCCTGGCTGCTAAGACTAGGGCCCTCCGCTAAGAGGGGAGCATGAAACAAGTAACGAGAGCTCATGGAGCAATTGGTAGGTAGCACTACCGTCCCCTGCAGTGGGAGAACAATATCGATCCAGTACATCACCCGATAAGATCTAATCAACCGTCGAGTCTCCCCCATACCCCAGTTAAATTTATGATCTGATAAGTCAAGTATACAATGAATAAATACAGTACATGATACGGGTAACATGATAACTGGACCAGAGCTCTGTTGATAGCATAGAACAATATAACGGGAACAATATAACGGGAAACGGGAACAATATCACTGGAACAATATAACGGGAACAATATAACGGGAACAATAGATGTGGAATTCCACATATCGCATATCAACAGCTCTCATGTCCAGTAACAGGAATATCCATATCAGTAACAGGAAACAATCATATAACATGAATACAGTAACATGGAACATGGATTGCATGTGTAACAGGGATATGGAAACATGACATGCATGTGTAACCGTGATATGTAAGCATGACATGCACGTGTATCAGTGGTATGTAAACAGGACATGCACATGTAACAGTGATGTGTAAACATGACATAACTGTAACAATAATATAAAAGGCGGTAATCCGTGCATTGGTCTATCAGTGTACCAGTGGAATTCCATGTGTAGCAATAATCCGTGTACTATATCTGGGTATCACTCGTACATGTTATAACAGTGGTCAGTGTAATCATCTAATACCATGTCCATTGAACTATAGTATTCGTGTAATGTGGATACCAGTGCGTGAAGGTGTCTAGCATGCATGTCGAGTAACAGCGTAGTGTCACCGAGTATCGGTGAATCAGAATGACAATGTAATGAGGAATGTAGGATCTCAATATCTAGTGGTACATGTACATGTAGTATTGGTGTTTCGTGTGAGGCAGGTACCGGTAATCATACCGAATGGAGTATCAGACAGCCCTATTTGTGTCAACGGTCAAATGTTATTCTAATCGAGCATGTTTACACTGTTACTCTATCAATGACAATTTATGAATCGGTATTTACAGTTTTACAGTGATTAACCGGTAATCATGTTTTATTTACATAAAGCAACCAAGTGCAATAAATATACTAAAAAGACAATTTAGAAAATAAAAACACTCACAAACTGGCCCTGGGAAGGTAGCTCTCTTTCCCACGATTGCAACGGATCCAGAATCGTCCAAATCGGAGTCCGGATGCTCCCGATATCGCCCGAATACGAAAAGGAATAAAATGGGGTTAAATATGTAATTAAAATATTGAAATGCAAATTAGAAATAAGAGCAGGGGGTTTTCTGTAAAATTACCTTTAATGGGTTTTGGATGCGGGTTTGGTGAGATAACGGGTCGGGTTTGGATCCATTACCCATACCCATTAACTTAAGTTAAATGGGTATTGGGTTTATAGGGTTAACGGGTTTTAACCCAAACCCAAATGGGGCTAATGGGTTCGGGTTACACCCGAACCCACTCTTCCACAAACAGCAGCAGCAACTTGCTGCTGCTGCTCCTACGCGGCCGCCGGCCAGCCCAGCTGGCCGGCCGGCCTGCCGGCGGCGGTCCTGGCCCCCGCCGGCGGTTCGTTGCCGGCCGAGCAAGAGAATGAGAGAGAGGGTGAGGGAGAGAGAGAGAGGAAAAAGAGAGAGATGGGAAGAGAAAAACAGAGAAAGGAAAATGAAAGAAAAGAAGAAGAAGAAGAAGAAAGGGAGAGGAGGTGGTGCCCTAGCCGCCGGCGCCTGGCCGGCGGCACCTGGCCGGCGGCGAGGTGGCGCACGGCCACCCCTGCCGCGGGCGCGGGTCAACTCTCGCCCCTGGCCTGAAACAGAGAAGGGGGAGAGAGAGAGAGAGAGAGAGAGAGTAAGAGAGAGGGGGAGAGAGAGAGTGAGTGAGGAGAGAGAGAGGAGATGTGTGTATTAGAGAGGGGGAGAGAGATTTTTAAATTAGAGAGGAGAGAGAGATGGCGGTGGCACAGGAGTCGGTGGGGAACTCTCCAGCGAAATGGAGAAGAGGAAAGAAAAGAAAGGAAAAGAAAAGATTAAAAATTAAATTATTATTATTATATTGGTCCAAAATTCGACCAGCTCTGAACGGTGCCCAAAAATTACAGAAAATAGAGAATATTACCCTGAGACGTAATATGAAAACAGTTTGAAGAAATTCAATCCGGTTTGCAAATTAAAAATCCTGGAAGATATCGCCGGTACCGGGCGACACCGGTTTAGCCGGATTTTCGATAAATTCAGAAAAATCCCCGAAAATACCCTAACGTAGAGAACACGATTTTAAGATGTTGGCCCAAAGGCCTTCCACTCTAGTTTTGATGATGATTAACTCATGTAGTTATGTGTACTAATAATCTTGTGTTATTTAGTTTCAGATCATTAATCAAGTTATTAGTTGGTGAAAGCTTCCACACATCTTTCACATGTTGATTCAAGAGCCCGAGCGTCAAAGATCACATATAGCAATTGCTCGGTGGATCAAGGAGTTTTGGATCGAGTCGGCTTGGAGATTGCGCTCTACAAGAATACTTCGGTACCATAGTTTAGTTTTGTGTTTAGATCCAAAAATTGTAAAGATTAGAATAGTATGATAATGCTCAAGTTCACAACACACACGTTTCATGTTTTGAATATTGGTGTTTGGTTTTTCGATTTTAGATTTAACCGATCTTGGTTTTCATGAATAGATAGATCAAAACAAGTTTACATGGTTTAATGTGTATATGATTTGTTCTATATACATACATGCTTTAATTTTCTAGACAAACTTAGTTTTGACTCACTTATTCATGTGTTTTATGTTTTGGTATTTTTGTCAAAACATATTTTGGAATTAATGACAAAAACTATGATATATATTTGTTTCATGTATATTGGATTTCTATCCATATGCATCATGCTTCGAAGTGTTTAAATATCATGTTTTTGTATTTGGAAGAGTTTTGGACAAAACGTATTTTCTATTCAAAATCCAAGTTTTAGAAAATACAGTTTTTGGTTTTTGGTAAAAATGATTAGACACAAAAATAGTTCATATTGATTGATATTTGAGCTAAACTTTTTACCACATGTTTATATATCAATGCAAAATGATAAAACTATTTTTGGTGATTTTTAGAAAAGATAAAAGAATTTTTAAACATATTTCTAACTGAATTTTCTGTTCCAGGCTTCAACCAAGTCGACTAGTAACATGACTAGTCGACTAGGGTTGAGGTCGGTCGACCGGGCCTGTCGACCGACGTGCACAAATCTGTGCACGTTTGGCAGCTTTGGGACGGTCGACCGGGACGGTCGACCGGGACGGTCGACCGGACTGAGAGCAGAGCTCTCTGTTTGTTTCGGTCGACCGGGGCGGTCGACCGGTAGCTGCCAACGGGCAAAAATTGACCGTTGGATGGTCGACCGGACCGGTCGACCGGCAGTGGTATTTTGGCCAAATCTGCTGCCAACGGCTAGTTTCCAGATTTGTCTATAAATACCCCATTTGCAAGAGTTTTTCTCTAAGATTTTTTGTGCGAATTTTCCCCTACTCTCTGGTGTTTTCACAGCAATCAAAAGAAGTTTTTGGATTTAAATTGAACAATCTATTTGGTGTTTTTGCTAGGGTTTGAAAATTCAAAGAAAAGGGTTTTTGGGAAAAAGAGTTTGATTCATCTTCTATATCTTGGTTTCAATTTTTTCCAAGAATTTTTCTTTGTGATTTTGATTTCCATTCCATTAGTTTTCTCCACACTTGAGCTAAAATCTACTATCTCTTCTATAGGATCTTTGTGTGGGATAAAGAAATTATTTGTGGTTGTTGTTTAGACCACCAAGTTAAAAACCCAATCTTTGCTTTGTGCCTTGCCCTCATTGTGTTGAGGAAGTTGTGCAATTGGGTTGTATCCCTCAAGTTGTGAGGTGATCCTTGTGTTTTCTTTGTGCTAATCCCTCGGGTTGTGAGGTGATTGTTTTGTTGGATTGGAGCTTGCCTCAAGGAGGAGGTTGTGGTTGTAAAGAGAGGAGTTGAGTACTCCTTATGAGAGTTCTTTGTGGACTTGCTAGTGGATTAGAAATCCTTCGTGTGTCGAAGGCGGGGATGTAGAGCTGGGTGCTCGAACCTCGTAACATATCTTGTTGTTTGCGCTTGATCCATTGACTCTCTCTATCTCTCTCTTTACTTTGTGCCTTGCAACTATTCATATTGTGCATTCATAATTGCTTGGCTTGGTTGTGTGTGTATCACTTGTTGATTGCACTTGAGTGTATTGCATTAAGTTTTTAATTCCGCATTGAGTTGACTAGATTAGCATAATCACCTATTCACCCCCCTCTAGGTGATCTTTCAATTGGTATCAGAGCTAGCGCTCCCGATATTTAGGTTTAACCACCTAGGAGTGAGATCTTGGTTTGCTAAACTTCATTTGCATTATTCATTTGCACTCATTTAGTTTGCTCTCATGGATAGCCCTCCTATGTTTGACCATATTAGACTTGATGCTTGGAAGGCCAATATGAGTAGCCATTTGAAAAGACTAGGACATCTAGTTTATCAAGCCTCCACTATGGAATCATTCCCTAATAGTAGCAAGCATAAGAAGGCAAATGCATTAGCACTTAGAGCACTTAGAGCATCTCTTAGTGAACATCTTTTACCGGTGTTTGATCGTTATGACTCGGCTTTTGCAGTTTGGAGCTTATTGACGTCTCCCGAGCTTCCAAGGATTATCAACAAGATGAGGAGATCTAAGAGAGAAAAGTCTGAAGAGCATTGCTTCATGGTCCAAGGGAAAAACTCCCTTGAGGTACAATCGGACACTCAATTAGATGATAGCTCTAGTTCCTATTGCCATGGTTGTTTTGAAGTTCAGACTTTAAATTTAGAACTTGCTCAAAAGTTTGAAATTTTATGGAAAAACACAATCTTTTGAAAGAGGACAACCTTGTTTTGAAAAATGAATTAAAAGATTTGTGTTCTAATTTTGAATTGGTTTTGCAAGAGAAGGAAGAGATCACTAGTGAACGTGACTCACTAAGATCTCAACTAGACCTTGCCCTTGATGAGATTGAAATTTTGAAAAACAAAAATGATTGTAATGGTGTTATGAAAAACAATGAGGTTTATCTTCTAAATTGGATTTTGTTTTAAAAGATAACCTTGTTTTGAAAAATAAAATTGATTCAATTACAAAAGAATTGGATTTAGTTTTGAAGAAAAATGAATATTTGCAAAATGAGATTGATATTCATGTGTGCCATGCTAGTATAACTTCTTCTTCTTCTTGCACACCTATTGCATGCTTCACTTTATCTTCCTCCATTGAAAATGATATAAATGTTTTGAAGAAAAGTGTTGAATGTTTGGGCTCCACTTTGAGCCAATGCACATTGAATCATACACGGTTGGAAACCTTGGTTCGCAAGAAACAAGGTCCATCTTTGCATGCTCACCCTTCACGGCATACACATGCTTTCCAGGTCACCACCGTCGCACGTATGCTCATGTGTACACATGTACACATTGTGGCCGAAAAGGCCATCTTGCTAGATTTTGTTATGATCGTATCTATCATGAAAATTTAGCAACTAATCTTGTTTGGGTTAGAAAGGATACTAACCCCCGTGGACCCACAAAGAAATGGGTACCAAAGACCACCTCTATACTTTTTGATGTAGGTGGGAGCTCTCGCAAAACGTGAGAGTGTTGGTGCCTTGGAGTGGATGCGTTCCGTGCCTAAAGAGAACCATTTGGATGCTTCACTCTCAAGGAGATTTGGTGGGAGGACCACCGTGGTTTGGAGAATTAGAGATGCACCTTCATCGGTTTTGGTATCATTCTCTAACTCCTATTTTTATTTGCATGCTTTTCATGTTTATCTATTTATAGCATGCCATGGTTTATTGTTCATTATGCTTATGCCATGCTCTTTAGAATAGTGTTATACATGTTTAGTTACTTGAGCACCCATGTCTTATATGGATCTATATTTAGTGTTCTCACCTTGTTTAAACTAACATGTATGCCCTAGATCTAATGCACATGCATATGCATTATGACTATTTGGATGTTTATGATTCTTGTTTTATTGTTTCATGATTAGTATGATGTTTGTCATGTTTATTAGACTTATGCTTTACATGATTAGTTGTTGAGACACCCATGATTAGTATGGACCCATATTTTGTGTTCTCTTTATATTTTAGCTATCATGTTTATCATAAGTTTAATGCACATGTCTTTGTCATGCAAATCATATGGTTGATTATGACTTTTTGTTTTCATGTTTTGATTATCATGTTGAGTTATGATTCCCGTTTTATGCTTAATAATTTGATTACTTGTTTAGATGTTAGTTTTCATTAAGACTAGAATTTATACTTGCACATGTAGTGGGACACAAATAAATCTTTATATATGGTTGTGCTTGGATGCTTATTTGTACCCATTAAATGTGTTAGTATAGCCTAGTTTTGATGATTCATGCATTTTAAACTTGTATTCCTATTTTTGGATTTGTTTTATGTGTATGAGTTTTGGTGAAAATTTAGCTTTTCTTGATTTCGTGTTTATTTGTTTAACTTCATGTATATGTCCATCTTGTCCAAACTATCATTTATACATATACATCCTTGAGCCACGTTTCTTCATGCATATACTTTTGTGGACTCATTATGTTTAGGATATGTATGTATACTTTAGTTTGTACATGACATACATATGCCTTGAAGTTTAAATCGTTTGGATGAATTTCATGTTTACTAAGTGATTTCACATTTATAATGAATCTCTTGTTTTTAAGATGATTTCAATTGGTGATTTCACATCTTAGATGAATTTCTTTTGGTAATGAAAATCTAGTTTTTCAAGTTTTCATATTTTCAAGGAATTTCATATGAGCCTAATTGAATATTTTCATGTTGATATGTGTCACATTATACTTGTACACTCACTTTATTAGTTTACTGATGATTTTTTTTCATGAGAATTTGAATGAGCTTTATGGACTTTGAGTGTTTAGTGATCATGTGATTTACATGTGTTTCATGAAAAACAATTGTGTTTTATTCCTTGCTTGAAGGATTTCGTACTAGTTTTTCTTATAACTAGTTCGTATTCTTCACTATGGTAGAGATTTTCAAACAAAGCTTATTTTCAAACCTATTTTTGAAAACCCCTACCCTTAATGGGAGGATGGATGGGAGATCATGTTCATGTATGCCTTATAATGAAAATTATTTAAAACTTGAATCATGATTGGGAGGTACTGTGATATGAGATATACATTTGATATTATTGTTATTTTAATTGGTATCATTGAATTCTTTCAATTGGTATCAATCTTGACATTTCTTGTATACTCATATGTGTTTGTATGTATGTATGCTTTCCATTTCAAGAATATCAATTTCTATTGGTATCTATTTTTCATACATATATATGTTTTATTTGTGCTTATTATATCCCTATATCTTTAAGCACAAAATCTTGTTTATGCTAGTGCTTGAGTTTCAATTTTGTTTCAATTGATTACTTTTAAATTGGTATCAAGCCTATGCATCATTTTAGTTGGTATTTCATAAAGGGGGAGAAAATTTGATTTTGTCTTTCAATTGGTATTTGATTCCCACTCCCTTACTTTATGATTGAAAATTTCAAATTGGTATCATATGTTCAAAATGAAAAATATTTACAATTGGTATCAAAATATTTGTATTTTAGACATTAAAAATTCATTATGTTCAAATTGGTATCAAGATTTTCATATGTTTTTGTTTAAAATTGGTATCAATATTTTTGTTTGTTTCCCTTCAATTGGTATCAAGATGCTTCATTGACATATTTTCAATTAATATCCTAATTGATTGTCACCCCTTATTGACTTTGTTTTGTTTTAGACAAAAAGGAAAAATATTATTTTTTATTGATTCGTTGTTTCGAACAAAAAGGGGAGAAAAATTTGTTGATTTGATTTTGCTTTTACCCCTTATTGAAGATTGATTCTTTGTATTAAAAAGAGAGAAGATTTTGTTTTGTTTTGATTTTTACCCCTTTGTTGATGATTGACAAAAAGGGGGAGAAGAATTTGGGTTTATATATGCATGTTCTTGTTTTGCATATATTAAGTTTAATTTAGTTTAATTTTAATTGGTATCTAAAGCATGTTTTGTAATTGGATGTTTTATAATTGGTATCTAGAGTGTAATTGGTATCTAGCGCATGTTTTATTTTAATTGGTGTTTTGTTTTAAACATTTCATTGGAATTGGTGTTTTGTTTTGGTATGGTATCTAGAGCATTGTTTTGTTTTAAACATTTCATTGGTATCTAGAACCCTTTATTGTTTATGCATTTATATGCATTCATGTTTAAGAGCCTTTATTGCATACTATTTATTGTTTATTTGTTATGCATGAGTTAAGGGGGAGCTTCTTTGAAGCTTAACTTTAATCCATGCATATATAACTCCATGAGTTTTGTCATCATCAAAAAGGGGGAGATTGTTGGCCCAAAGGCCTTCCACTCTAGTTTTGATGATGATTAACTCATGTAGTTATGGGGCTGTTTGGTTGGTTGCAAAACTTTGCAAAATGTAAAAAGTTTTGCAACTTTACACTTTTCACTTGTTTGTTTCCATTTGCAAAATGCAAAAACTTTTCCAACTTACAGTTGCTACAGTTAAATTTGTAGTCATTTAATTCTCACTTTTACACTCATATTTTCTCACTTGCAGTTGCTACAGTTAAATTTGTGGTCATTTAATTCTCACTTTTACACTCATATTTTCTCACTTGCAGTTGCTACAGTTAATTTTGTGGTCATGTAACTCTCACTTGTAGTACACCAATTCAAAACAGTTACTTGATAATCAATATATAATTTAATATTTTTAAATTTAATATTTTAAATAGTGTTCAATTTCTTATTTAAGTATTTAATTATTTTATATTTTTAATCTTTAATTTTTTATTGTTTTTAATATTGTTTTAATATTTAATATTTTACTATTTTAATTTACTATTTTTATTTAATATTTTATTTAATATTTTATTATTTTATTAATACTTATTCCATTTTTTATTATTTTATTTAGAGTAAATATTTTATTAATATAACAATATTATACTTTAATATAAAATTACTATATATTTAGTTATTTAATTTTTAATATAAAAAATACTTTATTAATATCATAATATTTTTATTATTATATTAATATTTTATTATGTTAATATTGTAATAATAATTCAGTATAATAATACTATAATGATAATTTATTATTAAATTATAATTATATTTTACTTTGTTAATTTTATATTTCTATAATATTACAATAATATTATAATAAAATTTTTACTATAATAATTTTCAAGTATTTTTAATATTATTACTATATTTTACTATATTTTATTTCTTTTAACATTTTTAATATTTATATTTTATTAGTATTCTTAAAAATTTTATTAATGTTCTTTAGATTTTCTTAAAATTTTATGTCATTTATTTAATTAATATTTTAGTAATATTTTACTATTTATACTAATATTTTATTAATATTATTATTATAAATAAAATATTAAGATTATTAATTTTTTATCTCAAATTTATTAATACAATTTAATTTGCAATATTAGATTTAATTTAATAGTATTTATAATATTTAAATCACTGCTACAGTTAATTTTGTGGTCAACTTTTCCACTTTACTTTTACATTACCAACCAAACACCGTAAAACACAAAATACTTTACCATTTACACTTTCACTTTACCAACCAAACACCGTAAAACACAATATACTTTTCCATTTACACATCACTTTATCAACCAAACACCGTAAAACACAATATATTTTCACTGCTACAGTTCACTTTTTCCATTCTCATTTTACAACTTACGACTTGCGACGTTTTGCAACGAACCAAACAGGCCCTAAATAACACAAGATTATTAGTATACATAGGGCCTGTTTGGTTCGTTGCAAAACGTCGCAAGTCGTAAGTTGTAAAATGAGAATGGAAAAAGTGAACTGTAGCAGTGAAAATATATTGTGTTTTACGGTGTTGGTTGATAAAGTGATGTGTAAATGGAAAAGTATATTGTGTTTTACGGTGTTTGGTTGGTAAAGTGAAAGTGTAAATGGTAAAGTATTTGTGTTTTACGGTGTTTGGTTGGTAATGTAAAAGTGAAAGTGGAAAAGTTGACCACAAAATTAACTGTAGCAGTGATTTAAATATTATAAATACTATTAAATTAAATGTAATATTGCAAATTAAATTGTATTAATAAATTTGAGATAAAAAATTAATAATCTTAATATTTTATTTATAATAATAATATTAATAAAATATTAGTATAAATAGTAAAATATTACTAAAATATTAATTAAATAAATGACATAAAATTTTAAGAAAATCTAAAGAACATTAATAAAATTTTTAAGAATACTAATAAAATATAAATATTAAAAAATGTTAAAAGAAATAAAATATAGTAAAAATATAGTAATAATATTAAAAATACTTGAAAATTATTATAGTAAAAATTTTATTATAATATTATTGTAATATTATAGAAATATAAAATTAACAAAGTAAAATATAATTATAATTTAATAATAAATTATCATTATAGTATTATTATACTGAATTATTATTACAATATTAACATAATAAAATATTAATATAATAATAAAAATATTATGATATTAATAAAGTATTTTTTATATTAAAAATTAAATAACTAAATATATAGTAATTTTATATTAAAGTATAATATTGTTATATTAATAAAATATTTACACTAAATAAAATAATAAAAAATGGAATAAGTATTAATAAAATAATAAAATATTAAATAAAATATTAAATAAAAATAGTAAATTAAAATAGTAAAATATTAAATATTAAAACAATATTAAAAACAATAAAAAATTAAAGATTAAAAATATAAAATAATTAAATACTTAAATAAGAAATTGAACACTATTTAAAATATTAAATTTAAAAATATTAAATTATATATTGATTATCAAGTAACTGTTTTGAATTGGTGTACTACAAGTGAGAGTTACATGACCACAAAATTAACTGTAGCAACTGCAAGTGAGAAAATATGAGTGTAAAAGTGAGAATTAAATGACCACAAATTTAACTGTAGCAACTGCAAGTGAGAAAATATGAGTGTAAAAGTGAGAATTAAATGACCACAAATTTAACTGTAGCAACTGTAAGTTGGAAAAGTTTTTGCATTTTGCAAATGGAAACAAACAAGTGAAAAGTGTAAAGTTGCAAAACTTTTTACATTTTGCAAAGTTTTGCAACCAACCAAACAGCCCCTTAATCTAGAAGATACAAGATCTCTCACCCACTCTTGCATGCAGCACACCACAAACAACGTAAAGACAACAAACAATCGAAAAGAATAAAATAAATAAACAAAAGAAAAGAAAACAACCACAAAGCCTTAGTCTAAGGTACCTGGACCTAGATGACTCATAACTGGTCGATTCTCCGGGGGAGGTTGTTGCAGGAACTCGACTACAAGCTAATCGGCCAGGAAAGGGCAAAACTCGGTTGGAGGTATCCGGGCGTGAGCCACAGGGCTTAATTACGCCAAACCACGGAGCTTTCAAGGCTTTGCCTCTCAATCCACTATCCTTAGACACCGATTTTGTAGGAGTATAGTTCTTGCAATTTTCAACCTCGGTTAATCTCTTAGTGAGTCCGAGATGTCCCTAGAGCCAACGTCTATCAATTTTTAGTTAAGTCTTGGGATAGTGTGAGTGCACTTGGAGATTATTTTTGGGCTAAGGAAGCGTGATGAAATTCCCACCTTATCTTGTTTATTTGGGATTTTGCCCTTAATGTCAATTGTGCAAGTGTACAGTTTATTCACAACAAGATAATACTCAAAGCGATAAATCACTCCAAAATTTTGGTCCTATTCTATATGAATGCACACGTATCTTTTCTCCAGCACTCTTCAACAGAAATTGAAATAAATTGAACTAGACACATGCCCTAAATGCGAAAGTCTAATCCAAATTTCAATTAAGCAACAAGTGGATTTCCGTTGAGTTTATTACACATGTATAAGGTGAAACATTCAAGGGAACTAAAAATTTTGAGAAAGCAATTTGAGTGGCTTTCGGCAACCCTGCAGAAGAGTTTGTTAGTTCTTGAATCGGAGAAACTCATTTTTTACACGAATTTTCCGTGGGCAAATGAATCCTCGTGTAACGTCCTTGGCCACCATTTTCGCTTCCCGTGAGAGTAAGCTCCTTGGTACTACTCCTACACACAAAAACAAAGAAATTTTTTAGCATTGAACAATAAAGCCGTTCCCTCCCCGGCAACGGCGCCAAAATTTGATCGACAAAAAGCAAGCATAAGAATAAAGAAAGAGAGTGTGGGTCGATGTTACTGCTTTTGCGATTCTTCCGTAGTAGCGAAGTGGCTATACGGGTCGTATCCACAAGGAGGGAGAACGATGAAAGCTTGATGCGGCTTCTTTGTTCAAAAAAAGAGAAAGTTCTTTGTTTCGAATAAAGAATTTGAAAATGAAAACAAGTTTGTTTCAAGAATAGTTTTGAATTGGTTTGCTTGTTTGTAAAAGTAGATTTTTCTTAATGGTAAAAGCGCATGGCTAACTTTCTACTAAGTGCTCCCACTAATCCCTAACTTCTTGAAGATGTAGCCTCACGATGGATCATAGGCAAGTAAAATCTTTATGCATAGGAACTATTCACGTTGGGAACGAATGAAAGTCCTTCATTTAACTTAGCTTTACACGGCAAAAACTTGGACATTCCCTTATCAAGATCCAATAGAAGGCGAGAATAAGGGAAGACACAAGTGCACTAATGGTATCGGTAAATTAAAAGGAAAATCTCTAACTTACAAAAATAAGTAAAGGATACAATCCATAGATCATCAAAAACCCGTTAAGCATGAAATATAAGAAAGCGAATACTTGTATGTAAGTTAGAGTTAGAACCCTCGTCTTAAGATATCATACCTCTCGTTTGCACAAGGCTTATTTGACACTATTGACTCATTTGGGTTTATCAATCAAGTTGTTAGAGATTAGTGGGTTAGTAGTTAGTTAGCCATGCTATGAAGGAGTTAGTTAAACATGGTAGTAAAAGAAACAATAAAAGAGAACAGGTAAAGAGAAAAGGAGTTACACTAAAACAAAGAGATAAAAGCAAAGGAAAACAACTAGAAAATGAAAAGTAGAAAGAGAAGTAGTTACTTGTATTAGCTTGTCACCTTCCAAATACAATTTTTACACTCTCTCTCTCTCTCTCTTTCACTCTAATGGCTAAATCAACTAGAAGAAGAAGAAAAATAACAATAACTACAAATCCAAAATCAAACTAACATAAAGATCCTTAAACTCTAGATATCCCCAAACTGAAGACCCCTGGGGAGTATTTATAGGCACCAGGGGAAAGGGGGCCAGGGGGATAACCCTTGGCCCGAAGCCAGGCGCGCGTCGCGTATGGCCGCGGAAACGTGGCCCTGGCCGCGTTTTCGCGACCATGTCAGGGCGGCACGCGCCAGGGTTTGGGCAGCATGCCGTCCCTTCTGTTTCCTGTCAACCTGATCTCCTGAATTTGTGATTTGATGCCTTGGGCTAACAAAATTTCCTCCCTAAAGTCAATGGCTACTTGGTAGGCCTTAATCACCCATTAAATGATGGTTTAGGGTCTTCTTCTTCATTTGCACACTATGGACCTAGAATTAAGTATGCAAAGCTTTATTAGCAGAATTTTACATCAAATAAATATGAGAATGTAATGAAAATTATGCAAAATTAGAGACTAATCACAACGCAAGCACCAACCTACGGGCTCTCTTCTCTATTAGCCTATGGGAATCGAAACCCTCTGCTGTGGGAGTGTCCCCTGCTCGGAGTCTCTGCCATGCTGATGGGAGTGTTCCCATCAGTCGCTGACGCTTGTATGTCCCGAAGTGGGAGTGTCCCCCACTCGAAGTCGGCAACATAAGCACCGACCTACGAGCTTATTTCTCGATTAGCCTTTAGGAATCAAGGTCCTTCGTTATGGGAGTGACCCCCACTAGAAGACCTGGATAGTCACTCTGTTGTGGGTCTTACCCCCGCTCTGAGTCGACGCATCCAATTTGTCATTAGGTCATACTCCTACTTCAAGTCTCTTTTCAAATTTGCAGGTAAACATTCTAGAGAGCCTATATTTACATGAAACATGTAGTATATATAAGAGGGTTTCCTTACTTGGATTATCCCCATGGCGTACTAGATTCATGTGATTAGAAGCTGAAAAATGAAACATATTGGAGAGGCATGCTCCGCCTATGTATTATCTGAACACCACTTTTGTAAATTATGTGTGCATATATTACTCATCCCAGGGCAACAGGGTTGTGTATGTTTGACCTATAGCCGCACGAGACACATGGCATATACATGAGGGCTTTCTTATTTAGATTATTGATTACAAATGAAAGCAGTGAGAATTACCATCTAGCTTTGGGCTAACAGGTCGTATCTACGAGGAGGAATGCGATAAAAGCTTTTCGATGAATTGTTAAATAACAAAGAATGTTGTTGGTGTTTTCTTTTTTTTTATATTGAAAAGGAGAATGGAGAGAAGGGAAGTGATTTAAAGAAAAATTTAAAACTTGGAAAAGGCTTTGGAAAAGATGATCTTTTAGAAAATGACTTGAGAGTGATTTGGCTGTGATTTAAATTATGAAAAGGATACGGGCTCACTAATTTTCTACTCAACTACTTACTTATCTCAAGAACATTTTGGTGCATTACTTTTATCATAGGCAAAAACCTTTAGTTTCTTTAATGTTCAAGTAAAACAAATAAGATGGTTTTGGTTTAAACCTTAAGGCCTTTCTTAACACATCATTAAAAAGAAAATATTAAACCATCAAGCGCGAAGAAGCAAGTATGAAATACAAATAATTTAAAAATATTTGTGCTTTGAAAGTTCAAGTTTAAAAGAAAAACATTCTCATGTGCTTTCAAGAACAAAGTTTAACTCAGACATTATTATGATTCAAGATAGTTGCTTTCATAAAAATCAATTAAGAGAAAAAAGGTAGAAGAGATTGATTAATGAGCCCAGAAGATGGTTTAGTTACTCATGATAAAAAGAAAACAAATAATAGAATGAAAATAAAATATAGACCAACCGAATTGAGTCGAGTTGAATACGCAAGTTGAATCTCCTTTGATTGTCACTTGAAGGATGAATTACACACTCAGTTTCACGCTTCTCTCTTTGCTGGTCCAAACTGAAAAGTAAAGATGAGATTTTGCTGTTGAAGCCTAACAAGTTCAAGATGTTGAAGCCTATCAAGTTGCTAGATTTTGATGATGGACAAGTATTTCTACCTCATGATGATTGCTCTACCTCAGATGAAGACTATTGAAGATTATGGGTGATTTTGGAAGTTGTTGTGTAACTTTAGAATATATGTGAATAGCCTTGATCACTTACACAAATAAACCTTCCCAAGTCGACTTGCCCTATTGATAGTCGACTAACCCATACTTAGTCGACTTGCCAAAAAACCCCTAGTCGACTAGTTTCTTCCAAACCAAAATTCTAACTCTCTGTTTGGACTCTGAATGCAAATTAGTCGACTTGACTTTCCTACCTAGTCGACTAACAGATACCCTAGTCGACTAACCCATTTTCCAAGTCGACTAATATCAGATACAAAATTTATCAAACTCTCTGTTTCTGTCTGAAACAAAAATTAGTCGACTATACCTATTTACCAAGTCGACTAATACAGTTTATAGTCGACCAACCACTATTTTTAGTCGACTAAATTCAGTTATCCAGAAACCTATTTTTCCAACAGACATATCCCTAGTCGACTAATAGATAAACCTAGTCGACTAACAGTTGAAGTTTTGCCTAGACTAGTCGACTAACTCAGAATCCTAGTCGACTATAGGCAGTTTCTGACTGTTGGACAGTTTCTCTTATCTGATCCATTTGACAACGTTTTCCAACGTTTAAAATGTCTGAATTGGTTCCATAACTACCCTAACTGACCCTAGTCTACAGCTATAAATAGGGAAGTTATTCCTAAGGCCAATTACCAATTCTTTCCATCAGTTTTCCAAAAGAAAAAAAATTCAGAATTCCTGAAAACTGTTTTTCAACTTCTGTTCTTCACCAAAAGCCATTCCTTAGTGAAGTTCTCTGAAGTTAAACTTTCCTATACTGAACCTTGTCCACTACACATTCAGTATCAAGGCTATAGGAAATCATTGTATTCATTCAAAGAAGATTTTGTACAAGGCGTCTTCTTGGAAGTAGAAGAAAGTTGTACAAGGCGTGTTCTCTTTGGTGTAAAGAGAAGTTGTGTACATTTGGCAAAGGGTGTTTGTCAAGTGGTGTACAAGGCATTTGTTGTGGGTGTACACAAGTAAAGAAAGGGAAAATCTCAAGCATTTTGCTTGGGGACTGGATGTAGGTCACAAGGACCGAACCAGGATAAATCTCTGGTGTTTGCGTTTGTATTTTCTGTTTATCTCTTGATTACTTTATTTCCTGCAAGTAGTTTGTTTAATTTTTTTATAAACACTATTCACCCCCCTCTAGTGTTGTGTTGCTTTGATTATAGATCCTACATTTGGTATCAGAGCAGGTTCAAGGCAACAACCATACAAGGATGGCAACGGAGTTCCAATCTTCCCAATTCAAAGAAGGGCATTCTACACAACGTCCACCGCTATTTGACGGAACCAACTACAATTATTGAAAGTGTAGAATGAAGATCTACTTGCAGTCACTCAACTACGACTTTTGGAACATCGTAGAAGCAGCGTACACCAAGCCTACAACCAACTACAATGCTTGGAGTGAAGATCAAAAGAAGAATGCAAATCTTGATGCCAAGGCGATGAACGCTCTATTTTGTGCTTTAACCAAAGAAGAGTTCAATCGTGTGTCAACATCCACTTCTGCACATCAAATTTGGCATACACTTCAGGTAACACACGAAGGTACGAATAAAGTTAAAGAATCTAAAATTTCTGTTCTTGTACACAGATTTGAATTGTTCAAGATGAAGGAGAATGAAACCATATCCGAAATGGTTACAAGATTCACCGACATCACCAATACTCTTGCATCCCTTGGAAAGGACTACACTCAAGTAGAAAGAGTCCGTAAGATCCTTCGAGCACTCACATCGGAATGGGAGAAGAAGACAACCGCAATTGAAGAGGCGAACGATCTCTCCACTATGACATTAGAAAACCTAATCGGTAATCTAATGGTATATGAAGTGCAAATAGAAGAAAGAAAGAAGGACGAACAACAACATCAATCCAAGAAGAAAGTTCTTGCCTTCCATGCAACTTCAGATATGGACAATTCGGATGAAGATGAAGAAGAAATGGCCATGCTTTCAAGAAAGTTCAAAAGGTTATTAAAACAAGGTAAGTTTAATAAGAATAAAGATACTAACGATACTCCTACTTGTTTTAAGTGTAACAAACCAGGCCACATGAAGAAGGATTGTCCATTGATGAAATCAAAAGAACACTTCAAGACTTTCAACAAGTTCAACAAGTTCAACAAGTTCAACAAGAAGAAGAAAGCCTTCCAAGCAACATGGGATGATAGCGACTCATCTTCCTCTGACGAAGAAGAAGCAACGGAAACCGCCAATATCTGCTTCATGGCTCAAGAAGATGAGGTACAAGATTATGATGAGTTATTAGAAGCTTTTAATGAATTGTTTAATAATTTCAAAAATGAAAAGATTAAAAATAAAGTTTTAATAAAGGAAAATGAAAGACTCATTCATGAAAATGCATGTTTTGTTTTTCAAACATCTTCTCTAAGTTCTCAAAATGAAGATTTTGAAAAAGTTATTGCATCTTTAAAAAAGGATAATGAAATTTTCTTAAAAGAAAATTCTTTACTTAAAAAGGAAACTATTTCTTTAAATTCTAGAATTTCTATTTTAGATAAAGACATGATTGTTTTCAAAATTAAGTATGAAGATCTTTTGAAAAATGTAACAAAGTTTAATAAAGGAAAAGAGAATTTAAATGTTTTATTATCTTCTCAAAAGATGTCTAACAATCATTTTGGTCTTGGTTTTTCAAAAGATAAGATGTATAAACCTACTCATGTTGGTATTGGATTTTCAAAAACTAATTTTGTAAAATCTACACATCTTCATAATAATAATTCTTTTGTGAAAAGAAATACTATTTCAAAAAGAATTAGATGCAAATATATATGGGTTCCTAAGAATCTTAATAATGTTGATAAAAATGTTTATATTGCATCTTATATACATGATGTGTGTAATTCTAAGAATTATGTTTATACTAACAAGTGGAAACCAAATTCCAATTGGATTTGGGTTCCTAAAGGCTAATCTTTTTCGGACCCTATCGTGATGGGTACCATACATATTGTTTTTATCTTATAGGTACCTTATAAAGAAAAGTGGATACTTGATAGTGGGTGTTCCAAACACATGACCGGACATATGCAACTACTATTTTCCGTTCAAATCAAAAAGGGAGGTACAGTGATATTTGGAGACAATAACAAAGGAAAAGTTATTGGTACCGGCATAGTTGGTAACATTTCAAAACCCCTTATTGAAAATGTTCTTTTGGTAAGAGGTTTAAAACACAATCTATTAAGTATTAGTCAATTATGTGATAAGGGTTATAAAATGTTTTTGAAAAAGATGCTTGTCTTATTTATGATACTAATATGAAAGATATTTTATTTAAAGGTTTTCGAAACAATAACATTTATGAGTTATCAATAACATGCATGTTATCTAATGATAATTTATGTCTACTTGCTTCAAATAATGATTATTTTTTATGGCATAAAAGATTTGGTCATTTGAATATGAAAACTATTTCTAAGATTTCTAAATTTGATTTAGTTAAAGGTCTTCCAAAAATTGCTTTTAAAAAGGATTACTTTTGTGATTCTTGTCAATTAGGAAAACAAGTTAAATCATCTTTTAAATCAAAAGATTTAGTTTCTACAAATAGACCTTTAGAATTATTGCATTTGGATTTATTTGGTCCTACTCGTGTTTCTTCATTAAACAAGAGTAGATATGTTTTTGTCATTGTTGATGATTACTCACGTTTTTCATGGGTAATTTTTCTTAAAAATAAAAATGATACTTTTGATGAATTTGTAAGTTTTTGTAAAAGAATTCAAAATCAAAAGTCTCTAAACATAGTCACTATTCGAAGTGATCATGGAGGAGAATTTGAGAATGAATCTTTTTCAAATTTCTGTGATAAGTATGGTATTACACATAATTTTGCATTTCTTAGAGCATCTCCTCAAAATGGTGTTGTAGAGAGAAAGAATAGGACTTTGCAAGAATGTGCTAGAACTATGCTTATAGATAGTAACTTACCAAAATATTTTGGGCTGAAGCTATTGCTACTGCTTGTTATGTTTTAAATCGTGTGCTTATTCGACCATTTTTAAATAAAACATCTTATGAATTGTTTCATAATAAAATTCTAAAAGTTTCTTACTTTAAGATTTTTGGATGTAAATGCTTTATCTTAAATACAAAAGATGCTTTAGATAAATTTGATGCTAGATCCAATGAAGGTATTTTTGTTGGATACTCTACTCGTGTTCTGTTTACATGATTATGTGATATGTGTATCTGGTTATCTGTGTTATGTGATATGTGTATCTGTGTGTTCATGTTACATATATTCTGAAAAATCAAGGACTTTTGACATATATATGTTATGGATACTAACATATGACCATGCAGGTGCAACTTAACATTTTCTGCAGGGGCAATATTTTTACTGCAGGGGAGTTTTGTTGCAGGGGGAGCCATCATAAACATAAGTTGTCATCATCAAAAAGGGGGAGAATGTTGAAGCCTAACAAGTTCAAGATGTTGAAGCCTATCAAGTTGCTAGATTTTGATGATAGACAAGTATTTCTACCTCATGATGATTGCTCTACTTCAGATGAAAACTATTGAAGATTATGGGTGATTTTGGAAGTTGTTGTGTAACTTTAGAATATATGTGAATAGCCTTGATCACTTACACAAATAAACCTTCCCAAGTCGACTTGCCCTATTGATATAGTCGACTAACCCATACTTAGTCGACTTGCCAAAAAACCCCTAGTCGACTAGTTTCTTCCAAACTAAAATTCTAACTCTCTGTTTGGACTCTGAATGCAAATTAGTCGACTTGACTTTCCTACCTAGTCGACTAACAGATACCCTAGTCGACTAACCCATTTTCCAAGTCGACTAATATCAGATACAAAATTTATCAAACTCTCTGTTTCTGTCTGAAACAAAAATTAGTCGACTATACCTATTTACCAAGTCGACTAATATAGTTTATAGTCGACCAACCACTATTTTTAGTCGACTAAATTCAGTTATCCAGAAACCTATTTTTCCAACAGACATATCCCTAGTCGACTAATAGATAAACCTAGTCGACTAATAGTTGAAGTTTTGCCTAGACTAGTCGACTAACTCAGAATCCTAGTCGACTATAGGCAGTTTCTGACTGTTGGACAGTTTCTCTTATCTGATCCATTTGACAACGTTTTCCAACGTTTAAAATGTCTGAATTGGTTCCATAACTACCCTAACTGACCCTAGTCTACAGCTATAAATAGGGAAGTTATTCCTAAGGCCAATTACCAATTCTTTCCATCAGTTTTCCAAAAGAAAAAAATTCAGAATTCCTGAAAACTGTTTTCCAACTTCTGTTCTTCACCAAAAGCCATTCCCTTAGTGAAGTTCTCTGAAGTTAAACTTTCCTATACTGAACCTTGTCCACTACACATTCAGTATCAAGGCTATAGGAAATCATTGTATTCATTCAAAGAAGATTTTGTACAAGGCGTCTTCTTGGAAGTAGAAGAAAGTTGTACAAGGCGTGTTCTCTTTGGTGTAAAGAGAAGTTGTGCACATTTGGTAAAGGGTGTTTGTCAAGTGGTGTACAAGGCATTTGTTGTGGGAGTACACAAGTAAAGAAAGGGAAAATCTCAAGCATTTTGCTTGGGGACTGGATGTAGGTCACAAGGACCGAACCAGGATAAATCTCTGGTGTTTGCGTTTGTATTTTCTGTTTATCTCTTGATTACTTTATTTCCTGCAAGTAGTTTGTTTAATTTTTTATAAACACTATTCACCCCCCCTCTAGTGTTGTGTTGCTTTGATTATAGATCCTACATTTGCCCCCATTTGTCTGGCTAGATTTGTTGTTTGTCTCTGATTTTAATCTGATTTTCGGTATTCTCAAGCTAACCGATTTGGATTCTTATAAAACCAAATTAACTGATTTTATTTGATGTAATCCTCCCTGATATGTATTGATCTTCAGCTGAAATTATCTCTATCCTCCTGAATATTTATCTCCTCTTTGATTAAGATTTAAATTAGAATTAAAGTAGGCTTTTGGGCTCATTTCTTTTCCATCTCCATTAACAATGGGCCTGCACATTATTAAATAAAAATGAGATTTATTAGTAATGTTTATTAGATAATAAACATGGTAATGTGATAATATATATGCAATATATATGACTGATCACACCCCCACACTTATCTTTTGCTCGCCCTTGAGCAAAACATCAAAACTAATCCTAATCAATTATTTGACCACTTTTGCAGGTCACTCGATTGCACTGAGCATGTACAATAAGCTGTTAAACCTCTAGGTTACCCCTAGAGGACGAGGTTTTTCTCGTGAGGTTTTTTAGTGGATTGTACCCACAAAATTCATAAAGAAAGAGAAAGAATGTTAGTATTTTCGAAAAGCATTTTAAAAAGATTAGAAATAATTGAGGTATTGTCGTAAGAGTTCAAGTAATCTATAAGTTATAAAAAATCAAACTTTTCATTCCTAAACTTAGTCTCTATTCAAAAATATGTCATCAATTAAAATAAGGAGTCAAATTGTATTTCTCATCTAGTCTATTACTTTACCCTAAGTCATATGCACCTTCGTGACCGTGAAGTTTTAACTAAGGGTTCTTTAACTTTAACTCTTATGCCTTATTTATTTTTTTTGGTGGTATTTATTCATCAATTCCATTAGGCTTTCTAATCTACCTATGCAACGAGCCTATAGTCGATGACACCCAAACCGGACAGCCTTAGGGCACCAGGTGAGAAAACACCCCTAAGAACTTAAACACTCGAGCAAACATGGCCACGAAACCAAGGATTTTTATTTATAAAATGTACCCCTTTTAGGCTTGAATACTTGATCAGTCACATATATTGCATACATATTGTCACATTACCATGCTTGTTATCCAAATAAATTATATTAATAAGTCCTATTTTTCTTTATAAAATGCAGGCCTATTGCTAAAGGATAGGCCAGAGAAATGAGCCGAAAAGCCCATTTAATTCAGAATAAATTCGAAATCAGGAAATCAGGACAGATCTTGACAAATCAGAAAGGTTGAAAACCGGTTGAAATGAATATTTCCAAATCAAGCGGTTGAAGCCAACAAATCAAAGATCGTTTCGTCAAATCTGAGAGCTGCAACAGTGAATCCAGCAAGACAAAAGGGAGCCCAAGTCCACGCCAACCGTCGCTCCACCAGGATGTGGCCACTTGGCCACATCCTGGCCGCTTGTTGGTGGAGATAAGGGGAGCGCCTCACTCCTTTCCCTCTGGGCTTTTGCCTATAAAAGGCAGGGTTTTGTACTGAAAAAGTAGCGAAGACTAGGATTAGAATTTTTGTTTATTCTTTAAGGTTTTAGGCTCTTTGTTAGATAGTATAGAAGTTGTAACTTTATTTTGTAATTTGTAATTCAGATCAAATACCAGTGAGAGAGAGAAATTGAGTGCTTGTAATCTGAAGATTGAAGTGACAACAATAAAAGGATCTAGCTTTCTCTTCTTCCACTCCAATTCACGGTATGTCTAGCTTTATTTTCATGCATTCTTTTTCATCTTTCATGAGTAGCTAAATTAGTATTCTGGGCTCACTATTGTTCCTCACTCTGATCCCTCTTGTTTTTGAATGATTTTTGATGAATAGACCCAATGAATCATTTGCATGCCTAAACTAAAGCCTTTCTTCTTTGAAAGTGTTCTTGAAGGCACATGAGGATGGGTTTGAATTTCTAAACTTCTATTTCTTTTGAAATTTCTCTTGAACTTGTTTTTATTTCATGCTTGAAACACTTGATGATTTAACATTCAACTCAAGATGATTTTGTAAAGAAAAGAGTTAACTTTTTCAAACTATCTTATTTTCTTTACTTAAAACTTTCTAAACTCAAACTTAAGTTTTTGCCTATGATCAAGTTGAGACACTAAGGATTTTAAGAGAAGAACAAATTGTTGAGTAGGGAGATAGTGAGCCCAGATCTCCTTCGTATATTAAAAATAACAAATCACTTTTCAAAGCTTTTTAAATCACCTTTTCCAAAGCCTTCTCCAAATTTACAAATTTTCTTTTAATCATTTCCCTTCTCTCCATTCTCCTTTTCAACTTAAAAGAAAGACACCAATTTCATTCTTTGTTACTTAACAAAAACACCAAAAAGCTTCTATCGCATTCCTCCTCGTGGACACGACCCGTTAGCCCAAAGCTACACGGTAATTCCTTACTCTTTCATTTTGCAATCAAATTTTTGGCACCATTGTCGGGGAGGGAACGGTGTATTTATTTTTTAACAAGTTTGGTGTCTTGTTTCAAGGATGTCAAGATTTAGATTTAGCATTCAAACTTTACAGGAGAAGACTTGGTATTCTGTGCCCCTACTCTCGAAAGTAGGAAACAGAATTTCAAGAAATTGTAAGTGCAAAAGTTAAAATTTTTGTTGGACTACTAAAACTATTTTTTGCAGGACATATTGCTTGCAAAAATAAAGTTTTGTGTGTTATTATTCTTACTATATCTGCTATTCACAATCCATATTTTAATCTAACAGTAATCTGAGTGATTGTTAATTGTTTAAAAAAACGTTTAGACTTGCATTCTAGGCATTTGTCTAATTACGTTTATTTTATAATTACTGTTAAAAATAGCTGGAGACAAGGTACGTATACATAGCATATAGTTTAAGAAGCATTTTTGGGTGATATTTGCTTTTGAATGTTACTTTTCTATATCTTGCACACTTTACACAATCAATTCTAAGGGCAAAACCTAAATCAAGATAAGGTGGGGAAGTAATTACCCTTCCTTAGCCCACAAACCATCTCTAAACACGCACAACCTAAGCCTAAGTAAAATTTGATAGATGTTGGCCTTAGGGACATCTCGAACTCACTAGGAGATTATCCTAAGGGGGAAGGTGTTAGAATTTAACTCCTGCCAAATCAGTGTCTAGGAAAGGGATTGAGGGGCGAAACCCTGAAGGCTGGTGGTTTGGCTTAATTAGGCCCGTCGCTTTTGCGCGGATACCTCCCACCAATCTTGCCCTGACCTGGCTGATTAGCTTGTGGTCAAAATCTGCATTATATCTCCTGTGGACAATCAACCAGTTAGGAGTTGTCTAGGTCAAGGTTACTTTAGACTAGGCTTGGTTGTTTTCTCTTCTTGACTATTGGTGAACTTGTTTGTGATTGTGTTTGTGTATGCAAGTGTGGTCAAGAGATTCTAATTCATCTAGGTTAAGTAGAAACACATCATCACCCAAGTTCGAACCAAGACCAGATTCGGTTATGGCTCAACCGACATCTTTGCAGGATAGGTTCTATCCCATTAAAACCTCACTTCCATCCTGCATCCAACTTCCATCGGTTGGTGAACACAACTTTGAGCTTAAGCCACAGTTCATCAACACACTCCCTAAGTTCCATGGTGATTGAAACGGGAAAATAATAAAGAAAAGTTAAAGTTAGAAAGTGTTAGTCTCGTTTCAATTTTAACCGCGTAGCAAAGGCTAGACGGGTCGATCCACAGGGAAGGATGCGATGCAAGCGTTTCAGAACGATCTTCTCTGTATTTCGCTTAAAACAGATAAAAAAGAGAGATTGATTAAATTTGATCGATTTTAAGAAATATAGTTTACTAATCATCTAGCACAACCCATAGTATTAGTCTCAAATAATGAATATCATATTGAAATAATAAACATCCATCCTAGGTTATTAGTTGCTATTCAAGCAAGATGAATAATGTTGGAACCCTAACTAGTGTGCACTAATAAAGATTAAACAGTTGTTCATCCTAATTTCTAAGTATAGCATAAGAGAAGTTTTGACTTAAAGTTATGCTATCAAAGTTTTTAAGTATGAACTTATAAAGAATCATCTAAAAGTGTAAACTAAATTAAGAAAACCTAATTATCAATTCATCTTCAAGAAGATTATTTTAATCCTAGGGTTTCTAATAATGGATATCAATTCACTTTTTGAATTAAACTAGGGTTGATCGAGAGATTAGCAAACTATAAATTGAATTTAGTTACTCATCTTTTTTATTTTATTTTCAAGTTTTATTTTTAATATGAAAAATTGCATGAAAGCGAAAAGAAGAAAAATAATCTATCTAAGCAGAAAAACAGAATTAAATAATAAAGAAGAAAAAATAACCTTTTATTGGATGTCACTAAGTTTTATTTTTAATATGAAAAATTGCATGAAAGCGAAAAGAAGAAAAATAATCTATCTAAGCAGAAAAATAGAATTAAATAACAAAGAAGAAAGAGTAACCTTTTATTGGATGTCACTGACCAATTTACAAAGCTCCTCTTGTTCTTCAAAATATTCTTCTTCGAATAATAAAAACGAAAATATAAGAAATTTCGGAAAGAGGTAAAAAAATCTAAAGAAAAATCCTAAGCTTCAGTCTCTGGATCCCCCTCTCTGTTGCTCTGTAGGGGTATTTATAGGAGATATAGGAAGTAGAGTCCTAGTACAACTCTCCCACGAAACCACGTAACTAATCTCATCCAAAGAGCCGCGGAAACGCGGCTATGGCCGCGTTTCTGCGGCTATAGCGTGGCCAACGACCACACGCTTTCTTGCGTGGCCTCCTCTAGATTGTCCATCTGGGCGCCTCCTTCTGGATTCTGCATGCAGACCCTCTATCTTGAGAATTTGGGATAACTTGGGAAGCAAGTTATCATAAATCTGAATTTTTAAAATGATTTTTATCTTTAAACTTGTCTCCTTTTATCTTTAGCCTTGTCTTGCAAGCAACTAGGGTTGAGTTAAAGTCCATCTCATCTTATCCTTTTCCTCCTCTTTTAGCAATTAGGAGTTCTATCTTATCCTTCCTTTTCCTCCCTTAGATTTTTAAATAAATTAAAATCCAAGTTTAGATTAGGTTAGATAATGTAGAAACTTCTAAATTACTACAATTTTTTCATATGGGTTTTTTGGCTTCATTCAGGCTTTATTTCTTTATTTTTTTTAATTACTCAAGGCCTACACAGATTAAACAATAAAACATTAGTAGTAGTGCGTAGTAAAAGGATAAATAGGGAAATATGATGGTAAATGTGATAATAATTATGCACTTTTTACTACCTATCACATGGCTTAGAGTCTGAAGATGCTTATTTCTTCATAAGAAAAATTGAGAAAGTATGCTTAATGATGAAAATCTCACACCTTACAGATAATGCTATTAGGTTGAGATTTGTCCCATTTGCTCTTAAAGACTTAGCCAAGAAATGACTCTACAGCTTAGCCGCCGGCTCTATCACATCCTGGGATGGTTTCATCAAAGTCTTCTTGAAGAAATTCTATCCAATTCATAAGACCGCTCTCGTTAGGAAAAACATCATGCAGTTCAAGTAAGAACCTAGTGAACCATTTTGGAGGTACTTTGAACGCTTCAAAGACCTCCTTGTCCAATGTCCTCATCATGGAATAGAGAAATGGCGACGATGCCAAATTTTTTATGACGGTTTAGACTACTCAACCAAGACCCTCTTAGAAAGCATGTTCCAAGGGAGATTCTTGCAGAAGGATGAGCATGAAGGATAAGATTTATATAAGAATCTAACTGAAAAGATGATCCAATGGGAACCTACTAGTGAAAGTTCTAGGAATCCAAACTCTATCTCTTCAAAAGGAGGTCTCCATTCAATTGAATCATCCATAGCTAACGAGACTAAGTTAGATAATCTAGCGAGAAGACTGGAAGCTTTAGAAACTAAGGAACCAAGACCAGTCAATCAAGTCAGCCCAAACTAATTTCCATCTCCGGGTTGTACTTACTGTCTGGCCATGAATCATGTGTTTGAGGAGTGTCCTGTATTTCAAGCTCAACAACACTTTTCTGAACTGATGAATGCGGCCTGTTCAAGGCCGAATAATGATCCTTATGCTCCAACGTACAATCCTGGCTGGAGAAATCACCCAAATTTCTCATGGAGCCAACAAAATAATGACCACCCACGGTCAAACCATGCAAGCCACTTCCATCATTCTAATAATTCTTCCAATCATCAACCAACTTTCCAAATCACCCTCACAATTCTCCCAACAATTTTTCACATTATCAACAAAATTTTCCTAACCAAGCTCCACAACCCTCCTTTCAGAATCATCAGCTTGAAAGGAGAATGACTGACTTTGAGAGAAATATGGAAAGGTACATGAAGAAATCAAGATTCCCTCATACAAACAATACAGAGGCTGGAGGGTCAAATGAGCCACTTAGCCAATCCACAGAATGAGAGGCAAAAGGGTACCTTGCCCAGTCAACCAATTATAAATCCTAAGAATTCTCATCAAGCTCATTTGGCTAAGGATCAATCATTGAATCAATGTAATGTTGTTCATACATTGAGGTCGGGAAAAAAGGTGATAACCAAGTGTCAACACCACCCAATCCCAGTCAGCACAATCACACTCCAGCTGCTCCCTCATCTAGTCCCAATCCTTCCAAATCTGACGAATCTGAAACAGATAAGTCAACCAGTCAGGTGTACAAGCCTAGAGTACCATTTCCTAATAGGCTAAAGAACAACAAGCAGAATCCACACATGGATAAAATAATTAAGATCTTCAACCAAGTGAAGATAAATGTGCCACTCTTTGATGCCATCCAACAAGTCCCATCATATGCAAAATTTCTTAAGGACATGTGCACCAAGAAGAGAAAGACTAATGTACCCAAGAAAATCTTCTTAGCCACTAACATTAGTGAGCTATTATCGGGTCCGATTCCTATCAAGTACAAGGATCCGGGTTGTCTCATGCACTATAGGACAAGCCGAAATTAGTCATGCACTTCTAGACTTGGGAGCAAGTATCAACCTGCTTCCATTCTCAGTTTATCAACAACTCGGGTTGGGCGATCTTAGTCCGACTTGAATCACAATCCAACTGGCTGACCGTTCTGTGAAAGTTCCAAAGGGGGAAATTAATGATGTCCTTATCTGGGTCGGAGAGTTTATCTACCCAGTTGATTTCATAGTTCTTGAGATACAACCTGTGTCCAATCCTAGGGCTCAAACTCCTATTATCCTAGGGCGCCCATTCCTTACTACTGCTAATGCTATTATCAATTATAGGAATGGGTCTATGAGATTAACCTTTGGGGACATGACTAGAGAAGTCAATGTCTTCAACCTAGAAAAACAACCTCCTAAGATAAGAGACCAAGCATTAGAGGTAAACTTTGTTAAAAACAATTGTGATGAAGAAAGTGAAGGAATAGAGAATGAGTCGCTGTTTCCTAATGAATTATTTAAGAATGAATGCGAGTATCTTAATGAGAAGGCATATGTCAGAGATCCTAATTTTAGATTACCCTTTAAAAAGAAAAACTTGATTTGAATATCTTCACTTTCGATGAGCCAACCAATAATATATCGCATAAGAATATAATTCAAGAACCTCCGATTGACATACTCTTTGAAAAGCTCTTCGAAGAAGAACTCATGTGTTTGGATGAACCAACTAGGGATCATTTGGTTAATTACACATCTCTAGGGGAAAGTGTTGACCTAAGCTTTGAGGAGATATATGAAACTGAGTTAGAATTCCTAGGCATTCATAATGAAAAAGTTCCAACTGAGAAGTGTGTGTAAGTTCACCTAGAGGGGGGGTGAATAGGTGATGGCTAATCTAATGGTCACTTAATGCCAAATAATGCGGAAGCTAAAAACAATGATGACCTAATAAAACTTTTACACTAAACACCACGTATAACACAAGAGTGTTGCCGAATTCCCCTTGAAGGGCTCTGGACAAACTCCTCTAGATTCCCCTTGATAAGGGTTGAGGTGCCGCGTTGGCTCTCTTGGTTAAATACAAGTGTTAGCAAACAACCCAAGCAAGTATAACAATTTAAGCACACAAGTATATCAAGCATATAAATATAAACACTATAATTGAATGCAAAATATAGATAAAGAGATAGAGAGAGAGTGAGCAATCGCAAACACAAAGGGTTTGTTTCGAGGTTCGAGCACACTTGCTCTACATCCCCGCCTTTGACACACGAAGGATTTTCACTATGCAAGATCCCAATGGATCTCTCCCCGGTGCCGCAACACCTACAAACCCTCGGACTCCCTAGTCCCGTACACACGCAAGCTCACTAGCTCGCCGAGGCCACACCTCAAACCACCGAGTTCACACAAGAACTCTAAACTACCGCGAACACACTTGTCTTCCTCCTCAAAGAACAAAGAAGAAATCTCTTGGTGATCTAAAACACTTTGATCACCAATTACAAACTCTCACAATACAATCCTATGGATAGATAAGGCAATGGATAGCTCAAGTGATTGTGAGAAAAGCAAGGATTGAATCTATGGTGAAAAACTCAAGAAATCACTTTTACACTCTTGATAAAACTTTCCTTTTGATTGAAAATATTTGCTCTCAAATATGTGGAGAAAACTCTTTTAATGGAGTGGGAAAAACTGGCTCAAAGCTCTCCTAAAATCTTGTTACAAAACAATGACAAAACCCTCAAATATATAGGCTGTCAAAAACTAGCCGTTGGGGTCTGTCAGACCTGTCGGTCGACCGCCCGGTTGACCGCCAACAGTCAAGAATCCGACCGTTGGAGCCTCCGGTCGCCGCCCGGTCGACCCAAAAGAACAGAGAGCACTGATCTCAGTTCCGGTCGACCCGGTCGGCAGACCGGCCGTTTGCCAAGTCAAGGCGTGCACGTCGTGCACGTCGGTCGACTCGAGCCGGTCGACCGACTTCAGAGTTAGTCGACTAGTAAGGTAGTAAGTCGACTATCTGAAGCCTGAAAATAGTTTTTCTGGGATTTAAAACTAAGTCTTTTGGTTCATATAAAAATCCCATAAAATACATAAAAATCTACAAAAATAGTTTTACCAATATACTTTGATAAACAAACATGCTTGCACAAAATCAAGGCATGTTATAAAATATTAGACTATTTTTGTAAGTAGGAAAACATTGGCACAAATGAAAACTTGTATTTTTCTAAAACTTGTTTTCCAAACTTCTTCATGATACAAAAATAAGATATTTTGAATTCATTAAAGCATAGTGTGTATGGATATGATCCACTACACAATTAAGATGAAATATCTATGTTTTTGGCATTAAGCTCTAAATATGGTTTTGGATAAAAGATATGAATATAAGAAATTCCAAAAACCAAAAAGTATTTTTCCAAAATGAAAGTCTTTTCTAAACTGAAAATTCTTTTATGAAAAGACAACTAAATAAGAGTGTGTGTGTGATATATACTTGAGCAATCCACCAACTATTCTATCCTTTACATTTTATCTAAAACACAAAAATCTTATACCTAGACACAAGTTTTGATCTTGAAGTCTTCCCTTGAAGGCTTCTCATCTTCTTGACTTGGTCCAAACTCCGTGCTAGCTCCAAATCTTGACTTTGAATCTTTTGTTGAAACTATGCACCTACTAAGATCTTGATCAAGGAATCTGTCACTAATTAAACACAAGATCATTAGTAATATAACTACATGAGTTAATCATCATCAAAACTAAAGTGATGGGCCTTTGGGCCAACAATCTCCCCCTTTTTGATGATGACAAAACTCATGAAGTTATATATGCATGGATTAAAGTAAAGCTTCAAAGAAGCTCCCCCTTAACTCATGCATAACAAATAAATAATAGATATGGCAATGAGGCACATGAATATTATGCAAGTATGGAGATAAAACATGCAACAAGCATAAATCAAAATCTTTTTCTCCTATTTGCAATACAAAAATATATATGCATAAATATAAATCTTACTCAACATGCATATAACTCTCAAATTCTTCCCCCTTTTTGTCACTCATCAACAAAGGGTTCAAAGTAAAATCAAATCAAACAAATTTTTCTCCCCCTTTTTGTCAAAAACAAAGAGATCAAGAAGGGGTAATACAAATCAATCAATAAGGATTTATATGCGATATACATTCATGAAGAGGAAGACGCTAAGTTAACTTCCCTACACATCTGTATTACATGAAGAAGGGATGACAAGCCCTAACTCACATAACATATATTATGTAATGCATAAGAGGAGATGTGAAGCTCCCCCTACACACGTATATCATATAAAGAAGAGTTGTCAAGCTCCTCAATTTATAATATACTCAACATGAATCTATATGTAAGAGAGATGTTAAGCTCTCCTTGCATATAGGAAATACAAATCAAACATTTTGAATTTTTCTTTATCAAAACAAAATTTTGAACTTTTCTCAAGAAACAAATTTTGAGATAACCATAATTTTTAATTTTGATACCAATAGAAAGTAGCAATTGAAAGTATGTGATATCAAATAATCATTGCAAAATCTTCATTTTTTTTAAGTTAAAACATATTGAGATACTAATTGAAAGTAAAGTTTTAACCCAAGCATAGCAAAATCATTGTGCCTAAAAAAAAAATGAATCTATCTTAACTCGAGCACAAATAACAAATCATATATATGTATATAAAAGATAATACCAATAGAAATTGATACTACTTGAATTTGAAAGCATACATACATATAATCAAAACATGAGTATATACAAAAAGAATAATCATATTGATACCAATTGAAATGATCCAATGATACCAATTGACATAAAGTAATATCAAGTGTATATCTCATAGAAGAATAAATAACTAGTTTAAATTAATTTTTGAAAAACTAGTTAAAGATCCTTCAAAAACATGAAATCATATGTTTTTCATGAATTATACTAAATACATAAAAGTTCAAGCACTCATAGTCCATAAAGCTCAAAATTATCTTGAAAAGTAAAAGATGAGTGTTCAAAGGTTATGTAAATGACATTTTCATGAAAATAGACATTTAAGCTTAAAAAGATCATAAGTCACATTTTTAACAAATCAACTCAAAATCATTTTTCATAAAATCAACAAACTTCTAGGTATATGTATGATTTATTCAAATCTAACAATATGCATACATATCCCAAATATAAAAGAGTCTATCAAATGTATTTGCATGAAGGCAAGAGACTCACGAGTATACATGTATATTTATTAGATTTGAAGTAGAAATACATATACATGAAGTAAAATCATAAAAATTGGCAAAGCATGTATAAATGAGAGAATCATCAAAACTAGCCTATACATGTGCATATAGTGGGTACAAATGAGCATGAAGAGCAAATACATATAAATCAAATGTAGCTCACTATTTGTACATGTATAATACAAGTTTTGATATAAACTACATCTAAGCATGTTATTACCACATGAAGCACATTAAATCATATAACATGAACATGGTATGAATATTATGAATGAACAAGCATGATCATAAAAAATAGGAGTTTAGAGATTGTTACCATCTCCAAAGCTCCAAGCTTGGTGGTCTTTCCCACCAAAACCTCCTTGATAGCGGTGCTCCAAATATGTGTCCTTTTAGTTCAAGTGCACCCACCATCAAGGCACCAAATCTCTCACGTTTGTGAGAGCCCTCACCTACATCAAATACACAAGGTGGGGATTTTGGTACCCATATTTTCTTGGGTCCTTTGGGGTTAGTCTTGTAAGGAACCCAAAATCTTTTATTAGCAAAATTTATAGAATTAATCTTATCATAACAAAACTTTGCTAAATGGCCTTTGCGGCCACAATGTGTACATACGTACACCTTAGTATGCTTATGTGTAGGAGTGTGATCATGACGTGCAACATAAGCAAATACATGATGGGTATGATGTGCATGAACATGTGGAGTTTGTTTCTTTGAAAACATAGACTCCAATCTAGTATGGTTGAATGCATAAGAGTTCAAAGTTGAACTCAAATTATTAATTTTATCTTTTAAAACATTAATCTCACTAGTGGTGGCATGTAAAGCATGATGAGATAAAGAATCATTTTTCTTTTTCTTTTGAGACACAAAATCTTTTTCTTTTTCAAACATTTTTCTTTTCAAAGAATTATTTTCTTGAAAAACGACTTCTCTTTGTTTTTCCACCAAATCAATTTTATCCTTCAAAATAGTGTTCCCTTCACATTAATTATTTAATTTAGACATAAGGGAAACATTTTCATTTTTCAAAATATTATTTTCTTTTTCTAAGCATGCAATTTTAGTTTTAAAAGAATCGTTCTCTTTTAGCATGCAATCAAAATTCTTTTTAATTTTCTTATTATCCTTTTCTAAGCATGCAATGTTATCTCTAAAAGAATCATGTTCTTTATGCATGCAAGCAATGTTCTTTTTCAAATTTTTATTTTCTTTCTTAATCATGTCATATTTTTCAAGCACAAGTTGACAAAAGGTAGTAAGCTCATCATATGACATGTCTTCATCATCGGATTCGGAGTTTACCTCAAGAGGGTTATCCCCTTTGACCATAAAGCATGTGTTGGAGGTGTTGCTTCCAACGTCCGAATCGCTCCCGGCATAATATAGATCTTTTTCGCTAAAGGAGGTGATGATGTTCCAAGCTACAAAAGCCGAATCAATGTTAGAAACCCTAGATAAATAATCATCATTTAGGGTTGACTTTAAAGCATGGATGGCTTTTGAGTTAGCCTCAATATACTTGCTATTATTAACATATGAATCATTAGTGGTAGCAAGATAAACATGAATGCCTAGGGCCTTGAGGTACAAGGACATCTTAACCTTCAAAATTTGGATTTTAAGAATGTCAAAGGTGGGTGGTGACATGAAGTCCATGGTGTGTGTACAAAATATTATGATTAGCCTAAAAATAGGATCTTTAACTCAAGGTTGTTAGACCCAAATCAAGAGCACTAGCTCTGATACCAATTGTATGTTCACCTAGGGGGGGTGAATAGGTGATGGCTAATCTAATGGTCACTTAATGCCAAATAATGCAGAAGCTAAAAACAATTATGACCTAATAAAACTTTTACACTAAACACCACGTATAACACAAGAGTGTTGCCGAATTCCCCGTGAAGGGCTCTGGACAAACTCCTCTAGATTCCCCTTGATAAGGGTTGAGGTGCCGCGTTGGCTCTCTTGGTTAAATACAAGTGTTAGCAAACAACCCAAGCAAGTATAACAATTTAAGCACACAAGTATATCAAGCATATAAATATAAACACTATAATTGAATGCAAGATATAGACAAAGAGATAGAGAGAGAGAGAGTGAGCAATCGCAAACACAAAGGGTTTGTTTCGAAGTTCGAGCACACTTGCTCTACATCCCCGCCTTCGACACACGAAGGATTTCCACTATGCAAGATCCCAATGGATCTCTCCCCGGTATCGCAACACCTACAAACCCTCGGACTCCCTAGTCCCGTACACACGCAAGCTCACTAGCTCGCTGAGGCCACACCTCAAACCACCGAGTTCACATAAGAACTCTAAACCACCGCGAACGCACTTGTCCGCCTCCTCAAAGAACAAAAAAGAAATCTCTTGGTGATCTAAAACACTTTGATCACCAATTACAAACTCTCACAACACAATCCTATGGATAGATAAGGCAATGGATAGCTCAAGTGATTGTGAGAAAAGCAAGGATTGAATCTATGGTGAAAAACTCAAGAAATCACTTTTACACTCTTGATAAAACTTTCCTTTTGATTGGAAATATTTGCTCTCAAATATGTGAAGAAAACTCTTTTAATGGAGTGGGAAAAGCTGGCTCAAAGCTCTCCTAAAATCTTGTTACAAAATAATGACAAAATCCCCAAATATATAGGCTGTCAAAAACTAGCCGTTGGGGTCTGTCAGACCTGTCGGTCGACCGCCCGGTCGACCGCCGACGGTCAAGAATCCGACCGTTGGAGCCTCCGGTCGGCCGCCCGGTCGACCCAAAAGAACAGAGAGCACTGCTCTCAGTTCCGGTCGACCCGGTCGGCAGACCGGCCGTCTGCCAAGTCAAGGCGTGCACGTCGTGCACGTCGGTCGACCCGAGCCGGTCGACCGACTTCAGAGTTAGTCGACTAGCAAGGTAGTAAGTCGACTATCTGAAGCCTGAAAACAGTTTTTCTGGGATTTAAAACTAAGTCTTTTGGTTCATATAAAAATCCCATAAAATACATAAAATCTAAAAAAATAGTTTTACCAATATACTTTGATAAACAAACATGCTTGCACAAAATTAAGGCATGTTATAAAAGATTGGACTATTTTTGTAAGTAGGAAAACATTGGCACAAATGAAAACTTGTATTTTTCTAAAATTTGTTTTCCAAACTTCTTTATGATATAAAAACAAGATATTTTAAATTCATTAAAGCATAGTGTGTATGGATATGATCCACTACACAATTAAGATGAAATATCTATGTTTTTGGCATTAAGATCTAAATATGGTTTTGGATGAAAGATATGAATATAAGAAATTCCAAAATCCAAAAAGTATTTTTTCAAATGAAAGTCTTTTCTAAAACTGAAAATTCTTTTATGAAAAGACAACTAAATCAAGAGTGTGTGTGTGATATATACTTGAGCAATCCACCAACTATTCTATCCTTTACATTTTATCTAAAACACAAAAATCTTATACCTAGACACAAGTCTTGATCTTGAAGTCTTCCCTTGAAGGCTTCTCATCTTCTTGACTTGGTCCAAACTCCGTGCTAGCTCCAAATCTTGACTTTGAATCTTTTGTTGAAACTATGCACCTACTAAGATCTTGATCAAGGAATCTGTCACTAATTAAACACAAGATTATTAGTAATATAACTACATGAGTTAATCATCATCAAAACTAGAGTGATGGACCTTTGGTGTGGTGGAGATCAATTTTTGAATAATGAATGTAGTAATATGAGGAAGAAACACCTAAAGAAGGTGAGACTGGGGAGGAAGAGAGCTAAAATGACAAAAAAATTGGCCTCCCCACTATGCCCTATAAAGAGGACCTATTGGAATGATGGGAAGAGAGCTAGAGGGATGGGACTAAAAAAGATCTAGGTGTGGGAGAAACTTAATGTATTACATATTTTTGTATAATATATACACCTCTTTTACATTTCATTTCATGCATCTATACATTTCTTTCATACATTGGGGACAATGCATGAGATAAGTGTGGGGGAGGGTTCTAACATAACTAATATAACTAAAAAAAAACAAAGATATATATATATATATATATATATATATATATATATATATATATATATATAATTATATATATATAATATATATATATATATATATATATATATAAATTTTTGAAAGGTAAGAACAATATTTTGATATATTTTTTGTAAGAAATTAAGTCAATTGTAAGGAATAGGAAAATCATACACTTGGTCAAAATAAGATGACTTGTTTGATTTTTAGGGTTGGAAGAAAATTTGTGAAAGTAATTTAGTCTTGATCTTTACCTTGATGAAATATGCACACTTTATACACTTACACACTTAGGGTTCAAAAACAAAGACTCTTATGCCTTATAAAAATAAAAAAAAAAAAAAAATATATATGTATAAAAAAATAAACAAATCTATTTATTGATTAGTTAGGTGCTTTGGCCTAAGCAAGCCTTGGTATTTATGCAAAAGATAATTAGATAAGTTTGAAAAAAATATATGTATAAATCCTCTGATTAAACTGGGTATTTGTGCCTCATGAAGCATAAGTATTCTCGCCTAAAAGGGGTACATTTTATAAATAAAAACCCTTAGTTTCGTGGCTTTGTCTGCTCGAGTGTTTAAGTCCTTAGGGGTGTTTTCTCACCTGGTGCCCTAAAACTGTCCGATTTGGGTGTCACCGACTAAAAGCTCGTTACATGGGCAGATTAGAAAGCCTAATGGAATTGAGAAATAAATACCACAAAAAATAAATATAAATAAGACATAGGAGTTAATGTTAAAGAACCCTTAGTCAGACTTCACAGTCACGATGGTGCATATGACTCAGGGTAAAGTAATAGACTAGATGAGAAATACAATTTAACTCCTTACTTTGATTGATGACATGTTTTAATTAGAGACTAAGTTTAGGAATGAAAAATTTGACATTCCTATAACTTATAGATTACTTACAAATATACTTCAAATATTTTCTCTTTTCAAAATGCTTTTCGAAAATACTAACTTTTTTTTTTGGATTTTGTGGGTGAATCCACTGAAAACCCTTACGAGACAAAACTTGTCCTCTAGGGGTAACCTAGAGGTTTAACGGCTTGCTTTACACATGCTCAGTGCAATCGAGTGACCTGCGAAAGTGGTCTAATAATTGATTAAGATTAGTTTTGATATTTTGCTCGAGGGCGAGCAAACATAAGTGTGGGGGTGTGATCGGTCACATATATTGCATACAAATTGTCACATTACCATGCTTGTTATCCAAATAAATCATATTAATAAGTCCTATTTTTCTTTATAATATGCAGGCCATTGCTAAAGGATAGGCCAGAGAAACGAGCCAAAAGCCAATTTAATTCAGAATAAATCAAAATCAAGGAATCAGGGCAGATCTTGGCAAATCAGAGAGGTTGAAAACTGGTTGAAATGAATCTTCCCAAATCAAGCAATTGAAGTCAATAAATCAAAGATCGTTTCGTCAAATCTGGGAGCTGCAACAGTGAATCCAGCAAGACAAAAGGGAGCCCAAGTCCACGCCAACCGTCGCTCCACCAGGATGTGGCCACTTAGCCACATCCGGGCCGCGGATCCGCGGCCCAAGCCGCGGATCCACGACTTGTTGGTGGAGATAAGGGAGCGTTTGCTCCCCTTATCTCCTCACTCCTTTCCCTCTGGGTTTTTTCCTATAAAAGGCAGGGTTTGTACTGAAAAAGTAGCGAAGACTAAGATTAGAATTTTTGTTTATTCTTTAAGGTTTTAGGCTCTTTGTTAGATAGTATAGAAGTTGTAACTTTATTTTGTAATTTGTAGTTCAGATCAAATACCAGTGAGAGAGAGAAATTGAGTGCTTGTAATCTGAAGATTGAAGTGACAACAATAAAAGGATCTAGCTTTCTCTTCTTCCACTCCAATTCACGGTATGTCTAGCTTTATTTTCATGCATTCTTTTTCATCTTCCATGAGTAGCTAAATTAGTATTCTGGGCTCACTATTGTTCCTCACTCTGATCCCTCTTGTTTTTGAATGGTTTTTGATGAATAGACCCAATGAATCATTTGCATGCCTAAACTAAAGCCTTTCTTCTTTGAAAGTTTTCTTGAAGGCACATGAGGATGGGTTGAATTTCTAAACTTTTATTTCTTTTGAAACTTCTCTTGAACTTGTTTTTATTTCATGCTTGAAACACTTGATGATTTAACATTCAACTCAAGATGATTTTGTAAAGAAAAGAGTTAACTTTTCCAAACTATCTTATTTGCTTTGCTTAAAACTTTCTAAACTCAAGCTTAAGTTTTTGCTTATGATCAAGTTGAGGCACTGAGGATTTCAAGAGAAGAACAAATCGTTGAGTAGTGAGATAGTGAGACCAGATCTCCTTCGTATATTAAAAATAACAAATCACTTTTCAAAGCTTTTTTAATCACCTTTTCCAAAGCCTTCTCCAAATTTATAATTTTTCTTTTAATCATTTCCCTTCTCTCCATTCTCTTTTTCAACTTAAAAGAAAGACACCAATTTCATTCTTTGTTACTTAACAAAACCACCAAAAAGCTTCTATCGCATTCCTCCTCGTGGACACGACCCGTTAGCCTAAAGCTAAACGGTAATTCCTTACTCTTTCATTTTGCAATCAATACTTATGCTTCATGAGGCACAAATACCCAGCTTAATCAGAGGATATATATATATATATATATTCAAACTTATCTAATTATCTTTTGCATAAATACCAAGATTTTCTTAGGCCAAAGCACCTAGCTACTCAATAATTAGTTTATTTATTTTCATAAATATATGTATATATGTTTTTTATAAGGCATAAAAATCTTTGTTTTTGAACCCTAAGTGTGTAAGTGTATAAAACGTGCATATATCTTCAACGTAAAGATCAAGACTAAATTACTTTCACCCATTTTCTTCCTAACCCTGAAAATCAAACAAGTCATCTTATTTTGACCAAGTATAAGAAATCATAATTATGATTTTCCTATTCCTTAAAATTAACTTAATTTCTTACAAAAAATATATCAAAATATTGTTCTTTTCTTTCAAAAGTTTATATATATATATATATTATTTTTTCTTTCTTTTATTTTAGTTATATTAGTTATGTTAGAGTCCTCTCCCACACTTATCTCATGCATTATCCCCAATGTATGAAAGAAATGTATAGATGCATGAAATGGAATGTAAAAGAGGTGCATAAAAAATTATATATATATATATATATATATATATATATATATATATATATATATATGTATGTATGTATGTATGTATATAGTATACAAAAATATGTACAACATCATGTTTCTCTCACATTTAGATCTTTTTCGGTCTCATCCCTCTAGCTCTCTTCCCATCATTCCAATGGGTTCTCTTTATAGGGCATAGTGGGGAGGCCAATCTTTTTATCATTTTAGCTCTCTTTCTCCCCAGTCACACCTTCTTTAAGCCTTTCTTCCTCATATTTCAACATTCAATATTCAAAAATTGATCACCATCACACTTTTCAGTTGGAACTTTCTCACTATGAATGACTAGGAATTCTAACTCAGTTTCATACATCTCCTCAAAACTTAGGTCAACACTTTTCACTGGGGGTGTGTAATTAACCAAAATATCCCTAGTCGGTTCATCCAAACACATGAGTTCTTCTTCGAAGAGGTTTTCAAAGAGTAAGTCAATCGGAGGTTCTTGAATTATATTCTCATGCGATATATCATTGATTGGCTCATCGAAAGTGAAGATATCCAAATCAAATTTCTTTTTAAAGGGGACTCTAAAATTAGGATCTCCGTCATATGTCTTCTCATTAATATAATCGCATTCATTCTTAAATATTTCATCAAGAAACAGAGACTCATTCTCTATGCCTTCACTTTCTTCATCACAATTATTTTCAACAAAGTTTACCTCAAATGTTTGGTCTCTTATCTTATGAGGTTATTTTTATAGGTTGAAGACATTGACTTCTCTAGTCATGTCCCCAAAGGTTAATCTTATAGACCCATTTCTGCAATTGATAATAGCATTGGCAGTAGTAAGGAATGGGCGCCCTAGGATAACATGACTTTGAGTCCTAGGATTGGACACAGGTTATGTCTCAAGAACTATGAAATCAATTGGGTAAATAAACTCCTCGACTCGGATAAGAATATCATTAATTTTTCCCTTTGAAACTTTCACAAAACGGTCAGCCAGTTGGATTTTTACTCGAGTTGGACTAAGATTGCCCAACCCGAGTTGTTGATAAACTGAGAATGGAAGCAGGTTGATGCTTGCTTCCAAGTCAAGAAGTGCACGACTAATCTCGGTTTGTCCTATAGTGCAGGCAATGGTGGGACAACCCGGATCCTTATACTTGATAGGGATCGGACCCGACAGTAACTCACTAATGTTAGTGGCTAAGAAGACTTTTTTGAGTACATTAGTCTTTCTCTTCTTGGTGTACATGTCCTTACGAAATTTTGCATAGGATAGGACTTGTTGGATGGCATCAAAAAGTGGCACATTTATCTTCACATGGTTGAAGATCTCAATTATCTTATACATGTGTGGATTCTGCTTGTTGTTCTTCAACCTATTAAAAAATACTATACGCTTGTACACCTGACTGGTTGATCATCTGTTTCAGATTCGTCAGATTTGGAAGGATTGGGACTAGATGAGTTGGATGCTTGAGTGTGATTTTGCTTACTGAGTTTGGATGGTGTTGACACTTTATTATTAACTTTCTTTCCCAACCTCAATGTATGAACAACATTACATTGATTCAATGATTGATCCTTAGCCAAAGAGCTTGTTGAGAATTCTTAGGATTCATTATTGGCTGACTCGGCAAGGTTCCTTTTGGGCTCATTCTGCGGATTGGCTGATTGGCTCATTTGAACCTTTAGCCTCTGTATTGTTTGCATGAGAGAATCTTGATCTTCATGTACCTTTCCATATTTCTCTTAAACTCAGTCATTCTCCTTTTAAGTTGAGGATTTTGAAGGAAGATGGTGGATCTTGGTTGGGAAAGTTTTGTTGATAATTTAAAATTTTGTTGGGAGAATTGTGAGGGTAATTTGAAAAGTTGGGTTGATGATTGGAAGAATTATTGGAATGATGGAAGTGGCTTGCATGGTT